>CM050164.1:465523418-465748418 GCA_027410445.1 Discoglossus pictus
ATATTGTGTATATGTCATATCATTCAAAACCCCCCTCCTCACTTTACCCCTCTAAATCCCTATCCCTCTTCCTTTCCTCTCACCTGCAT
Source organism: Discoglossus pictus (assembly GCA_027410445.1). Lineage (NCBI taxonomy): Eukaryota > Metazoa > Chordata > Amphibia > Anura > Alytidae > Discoglossus > Discoglossus pictus. The sequence goes on from CM050164.1 coordinate 465,523,508, forward strand.
CTCACTTACCTGCATCTGAATCTTCTGCTCCGGCCTCCGCTCCTTCCGGCGTCTTGACCCGGCCAATGCTAATGACATGGCGCGCATGTGACATCACGTCATTAGCATTGGCCGGGTCAAGAAGCCGGAAGGAGGGGAGGCCGGAGCAGAAGATTCAGATGCAGGTAAGTGAGATGCAGGTGAGAGGAAAGGAAGAGGGGTAGGTATTTAGAGGGGTAAAGTGAGGAGGGGGGTTGAGGATGAGGAGTAGGGGGGAAGGACACCGGGTTAGAGAGATACAGGGGGGAGAGTGACTCGAGTATTAGCCGAGGGGCCCCTTTTTAGCCTTAAAAAAGGGTCTGAAAAACTCGGCTTATACTCGAGTATATACGGTATATATATATATATATATATATATATATATATATATATATACATACATATTACTAATATAATTGTGGTAAGTGTGTATCGCTAGCTGCATTGGAGAGGGGAGGAATGGGGGGAGGGGGAGGAAGACACAGGGGAGAGGGTGGAAATATATATTGGAGGGGGGAAGAGACACAGGAGAGGGGGGAAGAGACACAGGAGAGGAATAGTGGGGGAGAGACACAGGAGAGGGTGTGGGGGTGAAGACGCAGGGGAGGGAAAGGGGGAGAGAGATGCAAGGAAGGGAGAGGGGGAGAGAAACGCAGGGGAGGGGGAAGGAGAGGAGAGAGAGACACGGGAGGGAGAGGAAAGAGACACAGGGGAGGGAAGCGACACAGGAAGGGGGAGGAAGGAGACACGGGGGGAGAGATACAGGGTAGGAAAAAAACAAAATAATATCCTCTCATTTATGGTGGGCAAACCACTAGTATATATATAAATACACACGCACACACTGGTTTCCCATACAAATCCCCCAGGTGTTACACATACAACTCCCACAGGGCTGCGGCCTTCAGTGCTGGATTGGGATTATACTGGACATTGATGGACTACGCCCTCATCTTCACTCTTCTCATATAACCATTAACCAAATCATGTTGTATATATGTAAAAAAACATCTCCAGAACATTCACTTTGTCACGCAAACAAACATACCGATCCGCTCCCTCACCGTATCCTACTTGCACTATGGTAATTACTATACTTCCCTATGTTGGCCGCCCCATATCCAATCCATACAGTGGTTACACCTTCAACATCTCTCATTCAGGCCACTGGTTTCCCGCAGAGGGCAGACACATACAGGTACTATATGTTTGATCTTAGGCAGTAAAAACTGAGCTTATAAACTCTTCTTAATAAAATAAAGTACATAACAGTAAATAGATACCTAACATGGAACATTCCATATCCCTTTAAGTAGTTAATTAGTTTATCATGCACATGTAGTTTTATTTAGTAAAATCCAGAAACCTTCCATATCCCTTTAAGTAAAATGTAGTATAATAATGCATGCCATCATGTAGAGATGTCAAAATGAAGTGAAAAACCTGTAAAACAGTTTGCTTTGTTTTATAACTGTTTTTAGATATTGCCGTGTTCTGTTCTTGCACATGCATCAGTGTTAGGTTATCTCACATGCATCAGTGTTAGGTTATCTCACATGCATCAGTGTTAGGTTATCTCACATTCATCAGTGTTAGGTTATCTCACATGCAGCAGTGTTAGGTAGTTACTTCCCGTGAGGGTTATCTCAGATATATTCAGTTTATGGCTCTGTTTATCTGTAGCAGCGTAGGAGGAAGTCGCTCTCAGTTTATCTCCCCTGGCGCTGCATTTAGATCTGTGTCAGTTTGCAGTTACCGGTCTGTATTTGGTGAGTGTCTAATTGTGCAGTGTTTATTTAATTGTGGGTATAGCACAGGCATTAAAGGGTGGATATAATGCTAATATTAATATGTGTATTACAAAACATGTTTTGCTGAATATATGAATGTAGGTTGTGTTGGTATTATATATATAACATATAAGATAGTATATATTATATGTATTACAGATATTGCAGGTGATATATACCATACGATAGAAAACAATTTACTGCCATGACACAATATTCCAGTATGTGAAAGGGGCACTGTAATCCAACAACAACACATTGCTCCGTTAAGATCATTGAAAAGTGTTATACATGTTCTTATGCATTTTTTCTCGAGATACTAAGCATTGTTTGTTCAGCTCCATATATTCATTTGAAACAAACAATACTTACTATGTTGGCTCTAACTACATTGAGGAATCTTGTTTTATCCACCACAGAAACAAATCAGCAGACTGTGTTACTAATTAGCACATACGTGCAGCTAATTAGTATTTGGAAGCGACTCAATTACATTATAATAATGCACAAGAAGAACTGAATCTCTCAGGAATTATTTACTTTAGACAAAAATTGCTAGTCAAATACATAGTTGGTTTGTTTAGTTGTTTAGTCGCTTCTGACTCTCTCTGGACAGCAGCACACCAGGTACATCTCTATTACTGCCCCTCCGAGCTCCATCAAGCTCATGTTCATTGCTTCAGTGATTACATCTACCCATCTCCGCCTCAGCCATCCCCTTCTTCTTGTGCCTTCAATCATTCCCAGCATCAGAGTCTTTTCTAGTGAATCCCTTCTTCTCATGATGTGAACAAAATATTTGAGCTACTGCCTCATGATCAAACCTTCCAGCGCACAGTTTGTTTTGATTTCCTGAAGTACTGATTGGATCTTCTTGTAGTCCAAGGGACTCTAAGCAGTTTTCAACAAAACCATGATTCAGAGGAGTCAAATTTCCGGCGCTCAGCCTTCTTTATGGTCCAGCTCTCACATCCCTATGTTACTACTGGGAATGCCATAGCTCTAACAGGGCAGACCTTTGCTGATTAATATCTTTACTTTTAACTAGCTTGCCCAAGCTTGCCATAGCTTTCCTCCCCAGAAGCAAACATCTTTCATAGCTGCAGTCAGAGATCTTGGAGCCCAGGAAAATAAAATCTGTCACTGCCTCCACTTTTTCCCCATCTATTTGCCAGGAAGTGAGATTGCCGTTTGCCATGATCTTCGTCTTTTTTAACACGGAACAGCAGGCCAGCTCTTGCACTTTCTTCTTTCACCCTCATCAATAAGTCCTTTAGTTCCTCCTCACTTTCAGCCATTATAGTAGTATCATCGGCATATCTGAGGTTGTTGATATTCCTTCCAGCAATATTGATTCCGGCTTTGGATTCATCCAGCCCGGCCTTACGCATGATGCATAGTTCATATGTCGGTTACATAGAGTTTTTTAAGAATAACTTAAATAAAACGCTATTTGGGCGAAATAACCTATTTAGATTGCATTCTGTATGTAATATAAATGTATATTTACTAAACTTTATTGTGTCTGTGTGTGTATATATATATATATATATATATATATATATATATATATATATATATATATATTCATATTTAGTACTGATAATACATCAGTATGTGTTACAGAGGATATAAAAAAATATTATATGATAGAATAATATATTTCACGACCTAATACTGCATCTGGTATAAAGCCAAAGATCTTCTTATAAATCTTCATATTTTTTTTGACAGAAATCATGGCAGGACCCGAGTGTCCAGACACTGTGACCCTCTTCCATCAGAAGCCCAATGGGGTCACATACCGTATCCCAGCCCTCCTCTACATCCAGCAGCCCCCCGTGTTCCTGGCATTTGCAGAGAAACGATCCTCTCCCAACGATAGTGATGCTCTGCACCTTGTGATGAGGAGGGGGACAGAGAAGGGCGGAAGCACCCATGTGAGTATGGGAACAATATATATATATATATATGTTAGAACATATTAGTTAGAATACCAAGTTTTCGAGAGTAGTAAAGTCTTTATCAAGTCAGAAGCGCACACGTGTGTGTGTGCGCGTGCGTGCGTGCGTGTTTGGAAACTTTGAACCAGACTAAGAGGATATTTAAGTTATTAAGCTAATTTTAAATTAGAAAAAATATTATGCTTCCACTGAGCCCTGGAGGCGTGCATGAAATTTGGTGAAGGTTGAATGTGTGAGAGAGGGGCTTTTACATTTCTGGAGCAGGGTTTGCCTCTATTGATGAAAGCCTGTCTGCCTTGAAGAACGTGAGGGTTTGATATTCAATTCCATGAATTCTGATTATTTAGCACCCCTTCATCTTCCGTCTTCCCAATCCCTTCCCTCCACTGATACAAAAGACACACCAAGCTACCAGGAAGTAATGAAACAAAGACAAGATGGATACCTCTATACATGAACAGAAATGTATGATTTTTTTTTCTTACCATGGCTTACTCAGCTGCTAATGTTATTAGATCATTACAGAAATTAGTTCTGTTTTTCTTGAACTATAGTGATCCTTTAAGTAACACATCAAGACAAGGGGCAAGTAACACTCACTCTGCAGCTTCTCTGTGGTTTGTACTTGTTAACAGAAACCACAGCAATGTCTTGTCTTGAGTTTTGTTTTGGCTGAGACCAAGAATATGATGCAAACAGATAAAGACCGTACATATGAATGATAATATAAATATTACTATAATCCATATAATGCAAATTTACACAGCTATCATCTGAGCATAGTGACAGTATTTAAAAATAAATGCTTTGAAGGTAAGATCTTTTGAAGAGTTTGTTGAAAGCCATTTAAATTGATAAAACAGCTAAAAGAACAATAAATAAAATAATCTGCATTACATGGCTCCCATAAGTAAAAAAATTAGGTTCACTCGTAAAACACTACAGAGCTATCACATCACAAGTAAATCTAACCTCCAAGAAATTACATAAAATTATATTTTCAACTAAATAAAAATATTAATATATATATATATATAGGAGAGAACTGAAACTTAAACTCTCTACATTTTAGGATTAAATATATATATATATATATATATATATATATATATTTAAATATACTGTATTTTTTGCTCAATAAGACACACTTTCCCCCGGCCCTCAAAAGTAAGGGGAATGTCTGTGCATCTTATAGAACAAATTTGTGTGCCCTGTAACCGAGTGCGGAAAATTACGACTTTAAAAGACATGAAAAAATTAACGAATATGCCTCAAATGAACTTACACACACACCACAGTGGGAGAGGCAGGGAGCCTATGAGTGAGGTTGCAAGTTAATTTGATGCATATTTGTCGTTTTTTCACAAAGCGAGAAAAAAATGGCTGCTGAAAAAACGACGAAAAGGGCGTCCATAGACGTAAAACTAGCCCGTAGGACGTAAAAAATAGCCCTAAGCAGTAACACTTACCGAAAGCCAGTAACACTTAATCCAAGCCACTAACATTAACACAAGGCAGTAACACAACCAAAGCGACTAACACTTAACCCAAGACAGTAACACTCAAGCGCAAGGCCTATAAACTACACAGGGGGAGAGGCTTGCAATGAGCGTTGAAGGTACAGTATTCCCAGCCTTAAAATGTTATTCCTGTCATTTTTGACAGGCATATAGCTAGTGTGTGTATATATATATATATATATATATGTATATATATATATATGTATGTATGTATATATATATATATATATATATATATATATAATATACACACACACATCCTATCTCTTTCTCTCTCTCAATGAGATATGTGTGTATAAAAATATATATACTTAGTTAGATATGTATGTATATGCAAATATATTTGTCCAGTAAAAAGGTATCACTATATACTGTAGTACTCTGATTATTCATCTACATTACTGGACACTCGTGGCTCCTCACTCTTCACACACTCACACTTTTATATATATATATTAGAGGTAATTATCCTTATATCTTGTTCATATCTGAACTCTTCTCTCAAAATGTACGATAAGGGATTTTAAACCTGATTGTATGTATTATGTGTGTGTGTGTATATATGTGTGTGTGTATATATATATATATATATATATATATATATATATATATATATATATATATATATATGTACCATGACACTTTTTATGTATGCTTGCAAAAAACACTCAGTTTTTATTAGTATATATTATGTACAGAGCAGAACAGTTTCTATAAACCACATCATGTTGGCAAATCCCCACTTCCATCTTTGTTATCTGTGACTCAGCAGGAACCTGTGCAATTTATATCAGTTTGTGGTATAGTCGTACAGAGGCACCCGGATGTAATAATGTTGGGGAAACTAATTGCTGTAACTTGTCCTGCTGATAATTATGTACTACAATATGGACACTAGTAGTTTGAAGCTCCTTTCTTGTTGATGTGACCTTAAGTACACTGTAAAATATTGCACCCTACATGAGAGACAACAGGAAGAAAGAGGGAGGTTCCATGTGATTCTAGGTGCTTCTTAGAAGTAAATTTGTTAACATAATTACATCGAGAATAGTAACATTAGGTAAACTAGTTAAAACACTTGATATAAAATATAACATTTTGCGTAAAAGGTCCCAGACAGAGGCACCCTGACTTAAGAATGTGTCGAAGGCATTTTAACAGACATTGTTTCCGTTGTGTTGCTCACTGTACACATTTTGACTGAATGTTCAACCGCTTAAAAGGGCCACTAACAATTTAGTTTTACTTTACTGCAACGAAATGTTTGCTGTCACTATCCGATATGGCAGCCTATGTTGCCCATATTCAAGATGGCGGCAACCGATAATGTGATACATATTGTAGTTGGCATATGATTTGCCTTATGGTGAACAAGAGCAAAGGCTGCTGCCATTTGCAGAAAGGATAAAATCTGCAGACATATTTGATAAAGACGTAGACCGGTGATTGACCAAACTCCTATAGCTTTAGGAATTTTTGTGTGTGTTATATAAATGTTCTTACTAGTTAGTTAATTATTTTTATGCTCCTCAATGTCATTGTGATATAGAATTTGCACTTCACTTTGCCCCCAAAGTAATATATTCTTACCTTCTGGAACCTCCCATTTCTTCCTGCTTTTACTCATGATAGCTGCCATATTGCACAGCTGGGACCTAAAGTAACCCTACTGGTGAGGGGTGTTTTTTACTATACTGCTCAGATACTCAGCATGGCACTGTCCGCTTGTTAGTAGCTTGAGTCACTAGTAGTTTGAACCTCCCTTTCCTGTGGATGTGGCCTTAGGAAAGGTGTCAAACATGGCACCCTACATGAGCGAGAACAGGAAGAAAAGGGAAGTCCCAGAAGCTGAGATTTTTTTTTTTTTATCATAATTACATTGAGATTTTTTAATCATAATTCCATTAAGAAGGATTAAATGAAGTAACCTAGTTAAATCATTTATATAAAACAAACATTTCTGTGTAAATATCTCCATCAAATGTAATGGGTTGCTGCCTGAGCCAGTTACACAGGAGCTGACCACATCCTTGAAAAGAGACTGAGAGCACTTTGCTTCTTTTTTCTATTGTTGCTTCAGGTAGATGTATCCTTGTAAACTAATGAGCTTGCATTAGTCCTTTTGTGGCTGCATTATTGCAGATTGTAACCTCCTCTCTACATTCAGCCTCCTCAGGAAGTAGATAATAAAGAAACAAAAAAATAAGATTACACTTCAGCAAAATTATAGATAATAAAGACTGTATTATTATCATGGGCAGTTTTTTAAAATAAAGAAATTTAAATATTTAGCCCTTTAATACTATTTTTTTAAATAATAAAATAAATATTTTTTATTTTTTTTTTGAGGTTTGTACAATTTATTTTACTTAACTTTCTAGTGATTATCCTTCCAGGTTTGCACTATGTCTACATGGGATATATGATATTTATATTTTTCCTTTACAGTGGGATCACATCACAGCCCTTCATACCGCCAAGTTATCGGGTCATCGCACTATGAATCCGTGTCCAGTGTATGATTCTGGGACTGGTACTGTGTTCCTCTTCTTCGTTTGTATACGGTCAAATTGCTCAGAAAGATGGCAGATTCTTACTGGAAAAAATGCAGCAAAGCTTTGTTATATCACTAGCAAAGACCAAGGCAAAACCTGGAGCCAACTGACCGATGTGACCGGGGAGGTATTTGGTAGTGACCTAAATAAATGTGCTACAATAGCAGTGGGTCCAGGACATGGAATCCAGTCACCATCAGGGAGACTTATCTTACCTGCGTACCTCTATTATATCCACTCCCGCGTCTGCTGTATGCCCATCCCTTGCAAGACCAAACCTCATTCTTTTATCTTCTACAGTGATGATCATGGGAAGAGCTGGCACAAAGGAAACATGCTCTGGAAAGAGAAGACAGGAGAGTGTGAGGTGGCAGAAATTGTTTGCAGCAATGCCATTCCCCTCCTGTATTGCAGTGCTAGGACGGAACAGCACTATCGCATGGAGGCTGTCAGTAGCAACCAGGGTATAGAATTTGATAATACTCACTATTGCAGGAACCTGTGTGAGCCACCTCACGGATGCCAAGGTAGTGTGGTGGGCTACTTGCCACCAGGTGAAATCAAGCAGGAAGAAGAAATGGATTCTGATGCAGAGTCTAAAAAATCCTGCCTAGAAAAAAACACTGTGTCCTGGCTTATCTATTCCCACCCAACCAGTAGAAGGAAGAGGGTTGACTTGGGCATCTATCTTAACAAGACACCATTGGTTGCATCCCATTGGAACAAGCCATGGATCATCCACAAGGGCCCAAGTGGTTATTCTGACTTGGCAGTATGCCAGGATTCAGATACTTTTGGGTGTTTGTTTGAATGTGGTGCATATGCATGTGAGAAAATCACCTTCACAAGGTTCTCATTGGAAGAACTTTTGGATAATTTGCCAAAACCTTGATCTGCATTTGCATTCACCTTGTTTGCCGTTTACAAGCTTATAGATAAATAGAGACACCTGGAAGCCATGGACAAACCCAAAGTTAGTTGGGATAATATTGTACTTAATGTAATCATTTCATGGTTCTATCTTCAATTTGCTGCCCAAAAAATGCTAGACTGGAATAGTAGTCAGAATCTGCAATGCAGCAGTAGTCAGAATCTGCAGTGCAGCAGTAGTCCTCATCCTGAATACCCCTGCGGTCAGAGCCGTCCTGAATACTACAAGGGTCAGAGTCATCCTGAATACCTCTGTGGTCAGAGCCATCCTGAATACCACTGGGGTCAAAACCTACAATGCAGCAGTAGTCAGAATCACCCTTTATAGCACTGGGGTCAGAGTCACCCTGAATACCACTGGATCAGAATCGTCCTAAATACCAGTGTGGCCAGAGTTGCCCTGAATACCGCTGTAGAATTAGTCATGAATATTTCAACTTTGAATATGATATATTTTTAAAAGAACCCTACATAGCTGAAATTTTTTCATGTATTTTAATGCAGCAGCCGTTTTTAAAATCCAAGATAAATCACTCTTCTGGATGTTTATTTTGTTTAACACTTCTAGACAGCAACAGATTTACTGTAATTTTATGTCGCTAGAGTACTGTAAAAAATGTCTTCCACATTACCTGTTTCACTTGAAGCAATGCACATGTGCTCTCTTTCCTCTGGTATGTGCATATTACACTGGAATAATAACAAAAATAGATGAAAATAGAGAAATGTGAGTTAATATATAGGGTAATGGTGAGGGAAGTGATTTGTGACACGAGCAAGGGATGAAAGGAGAAAATGGACTTTGTGGAAAAAGGACGTTCTCACCCTAGTGAGAAAAAAGTTGGGAGCTGAATGTACCTCCTCTGAGGCCGGACATTTCTCAGCCTCGATATAGCGGCTTCTGACAAAAAAAATGCGATTTGTTGCTAACGCTTGCGGGCTCGCACAGCAAGCCTGCGGCCCTCGCGAAGCAAGCTCGGCGCTCCTTGCCAGCAACTGCAACCCTCGCAAAATTTACATCATTATGCAAGGAAAATACGAGACACGTTACGACCCATTCCGATCTCGCAAAAATCGGCCGCAACACGCGCACATGAAAACATGAAAAATACAACAAATACACACAACAAATACATAAAAAGCTTACTTACAGGAAGAGGGAGCATCCAGGACCTCGAAAACTAAAGTTACACCTCAATTTAACTCAAATTAAAAGAGTTTAGACACTAAAAAATTCTCTAAGCGAGCACCCAGGACCTCTCTAAGTGAAGTTACACCTCCATTTAAGCACAAATTTCGAAGTTTAGAGACCCGAAAATCACCTAAGCAAGAGAAAAAATGGCCGCCGAACAAAATGAAAATGAGGCTAAAGGTCCCTAAATACGCAAAACACCACCATAAACACGCAAAACACCACCAAACGGCTACGGATATTCCGACAAAGTCGCACGACATAGAAAACGAAGGACGCTAAATCAGCCACATTATATACACCAAACAGCATTAGCTCACTTACTATTTGATTGCCGTCATTTTTTGATGGGCAATTCACTAGTAGTAAATAATTAGGGCCTCATTCTATTATGGTCCGTAGGAGATGCGGGGCCGCAAGGACCGGCCACAAGCTATTTGCCTATTCTATTCCCTTCCGGCCGGGGATTCCGGCAGGCTTGCGGCTGGCGCCTTGTTATCCCTTGCGGCCCCACGCGCCGGAGGAAAGCCTTTGATCTTAAACGTCCGCAAGAGTTTCGGCCGCAAGAAAATCCTGGTTGCTATTCAATTGCTCCGGGAACCCTCTCTGCAAGGCCAAAACCGAGCCGCAGCTTACTTGCAGCAAAAAGGTCCCGCAGGCACACAATTAAGCACATTATAAAGCCATAATAAAGCCATCCTGCACTCTGAGGAGACTATAAAGTGATTGTAGGTGTTAGCATTCATAGCACAACATTCCCCTACACTCAAATCCGTAAATAATTTTTTTTTTAATTTATGTCACATATCCATGTAAAAAGTCCAGAGGGCTTGGAGCACCTCAGACCCGCCCACGCTGCGGCCGGAAAATAAACAGTTAATGTAATCTCGGATTTGGGCTGATGTGCAAGCTTGAGAGGGGGTTGCTATTAATCCTCATGTCCCCCATTATGATCCCTAGCATTTACAGAGCTTTACAGTGCTGTCTTGAATTTATTTTTGCATTTAAAGATTTCTGAGCTTACGGCCGGTTGCAAGATATATACGGCCGGCTGTAAGGGGATAGCCTTGCGGCGCCGTCTATTTGAATTGCAAGGTAACGGGAGCCCCGCAAGGAATCGCAGCTTTGCGGCCGATTTACGGCCGATAATAGAATGAGGGCCTTAGTGTTCACATCTGAATGTCTAAAAATGCGTTAAACATCATATTTCCTGCTCATAATTTCAGGAAACACAGTGAAATATTCTGTAAGCTGTTCACAACTGCCTCAAACTCCTAAATTATGGCTGCAGGTGTTTTTCTTTATAAATGTTTAGATGTATTCTGTTGACTCCAGCTCGTAATTTACTTCTTAGACACAGCCAATAGTAAATGAGACCTTCATCATTACGTCAGTAAAACATGGAAGTTACACGTAACCTGCAATCGGAGGCTAAGAATTAGTTAATGGCAATAAGTAATATTTACCGATTGGGCTCCCAATCTAGCAATCTCTAAAATGCCTTGGATCATCTGTACTAGTCCGTGTGGGTTTCATGATATGTAATAACCCCTTGAGTCCCGGTATCGATATTACTCAGAAATAACAGTTTAAAATAATATTTATTAATTGCATAGTTGTGAGTTTGATACTGTTCTCTAATTAATTCTAATGTATTTTCATGCCTTCCCATCCTTTTAAAGTACGGTGTTGTGTGTTTAATTGCTGCAACAGCGATAATAAGTGTTTGAAAAAAAAACCTTGCGAGTTCTATTTAGTACTCGTAGTATTTTTGACAGAAGCTTCATACTTTTTTCAGTTGAGGGTCAGACTTTATTTGCGAGCTAAAGCTCCGGGTCTAATAGAATATCGATTTTGTGTAACTTTAATTATTTAGAGCTCATAATATTCAAGCTGTGCTAAAACCAATGGAGTTCTAAGCCTGAATTTGCATCTTTGGCTGGCCTGTAGTGATTCAGGGCAGGGATCTTATAATCGCATTGCAAGTAGCTAATAGAATATGTGCCAATATTAAGAGCAGTTTTAAGTGTGTATAATTTTGCAAATTGTACAATAGAATAGGTCCAACAGTTATTCCACTGCACTATGGGAAACTGGGCGGGGACATGCAAATGAATCCACAAAGCACTTTCACTGTTTATTTCAAAACCACTTTATCCCTGAGATTGTAAGTCTGCGAGTTTCTATACTAATTACTTTGGGAATTCACCATGGACATTGGATTCCTAGCTCAAAGTAAATAAACTATAATAATAATACATGGCTCCTTTTGCACATGCTCGCTGTATTACACAGTTTTAAAGCATAGCACAAGTTAGGATAATATGTTATTTTCATACAAAACTTTTTTTTTTTTATCATATGGAGGACTTACCAGACCTGATTATATTTTAATGTTTGATGCTACCCTTCTGTTTGGAAATCTGGGGCAAATTGGAGCCAATTTTGTGTGTGTTTTCTTCCTGTTTTCATGCGTATTTGCATGTACCTCGGTGACAAGTTAATAAGCCAATACACTGAAGATTTTTTTTTTTTTAATAATGACTCCATATGCATACTAATAATGAGGTAATTATAAGATGAGTAGAAGGATATTCCTTCTAATTAATTAAAAATGTTATGAGATTATTTATATTTTATTCTCTTTAAAATATTGTGTCTATGGCTAACTGAATGCCTTGTATTAATATATTCCCCTAGTTTCCTAAAAATACAAATTCATTTTCGGTACATTACATATATATTTATTCAGATTAATGTCAGTTTACACTGATCTGGGGAAGATTTGTCTCAAGTTGCTAACTTAAATTCTGCATGTTTACATCTTATTGTATTTAATTTTTTCCGGATTAAAGTGGGGTTTTATTACATTGTATTTTTTCAGTTTCTTAAAGTGATACAGAAAAGGTTCAGGGTTATATCATCAAAAACTACACTTGAAAACAATTACTATTAAAATTGATTGATGGTGAAAAATAATTTATTAGAATAATGCTGGTTTATGTCTGTGAATCAGCATCTGCTTTCATTCCCTGCCTCTGAATGTTCTCTATTACTTAACCCTCTTACTTAATTCTTAACCCTCCCAGGCAGTTGTTGTATCATTAGCACATGCTCGTTGTTTAAGAACATTGCTGTGAAGATGAGAAGTTAGCCTCACCGCCAAGTAGCCAAATCAGTGTGAGCATGTGCTAGTGCTGCCAAAATAGGGTGTGATAACAAATACTTATAAACAAATAAAAATACATATTTGTTTATAGTGCCTTTATCCACAGTGTTTTACCCAGTTATAAAACGGTTAATAACATTTATTGTTTGGGTTTTTAAAGCAAACATAAAAGGCTAAACATACAGTGAGATTTGGGTTTGTTGTTAAAATAGTGCAATGGTTCAGAGGTCAGATCACGGTCTTAGTCACAAAAGGTCAAACTGAGTGATCAAGAAGGGTGAAAGAATTTAAGTTTAAGTTACATCAGAATTGTGGCTCCGAAGGGAGATGTGAAACGTGCGCAGGTTTAGATACAGTCTAATGTTGGGAGGGAGTTTATTCCAGTGAATGGGCTCAAAGAGGGAGAAGACAAAAAAAAATAGGTGAGCTGTGAAACGCGCGTAGGGGTTGGATAGAGTCTAATGTTGGGAGGGAGTTTATTCCAGTGAATGGGCTCAAAGAGGGAGAAGACAAAAATAAATAGGTGAGCTGTGAAACGCGCGGGGGGGTTGGATAGAGTCTAATGTTGGGAGGGAGTTTATTCCAGTGAATGGGCTCAAAGAGGGAGAAGACAAAAATAAATAGGTGAGCTGTGAAACGCGCGTGGGGGTTGGATAGGGTCTAATGTTGGGAGGGAGTTTATTCCAGTCAATGGGCTCAAAGAGGGAGAAGACAAAAATAAATAGGTGAGATGTGAAACGCTCGTGGGGGTTGGATAGAGTCTCATAGTAGGAGGCAGTTTATTCCAGTGAATGAGCTCAAGAGGGAGAAAACAAACAAACTGGGCGAGATATAAAATGTGCGTGGGGGTTGGATATAGTCTAATGTTAGGAGGGAGTTTATTCCAGTGAGTGGGCTCAAGGAAGGAGAAAAACGAAACTGGGTGCAAGACCAGGAATGGGGCTGTATATAGCGTAATGTAGTCGACAGGAAATGGATGAAGTTGAGCTAGGAGACTAGGGGTTGGGGAAGAATATATGGAATATGGAGGCAATTTTAATTAGTTGAGTGGGGCAGGAAAACTGATGAGAGTGTTGTAGTAATCCAGACAGGTGAAGATAAGAGCGTGTGAGTATGGTATAGATTGAATCCTATGTATTAGAGCAGATAAGTGAGGCTGGATCACAGCAAGTTATATCTAAATTATTATTTTTATCTTTATTTGTGACAAGCCAACATAATCTGTAATGCTATACAGGGGTTACATACAAGGGAAAAAATAAATTTAACACACTGCTTTTAATTAAACTAGATGTTTCTGTGTTCCTTTAAAGGGGAACTTTAGTGCTCATTCAGTAGGATTTAATTTGTTTAGTAAGTAATTAGCAAAGACTAATATAGCTTTTAAAACTGACATTTGGAATTAGCATTAGTGCTTCCAGAATTGTTTGTGCTTCTCCATCCCCCCATTAAGTGTCCAGAAAGCATATTCCCAGGAGGCTGTCCTAATTTTTTTTTGTTTTATTAACCGATAACAGCTACTGTAGGGGAGGAGGCAGATACACAGTGGTATGAGGACAACCGATAAGGTATAAGGTATCCAGTCAGGACAGTCCCCAGGGCAGATCCTCATCCTGGACACATAATAGGAGGTGGAGATAAGCAGACTAAAATCTAAACTGCAAATGTAAGATTTAAAGCTACAGGTACATTGTTAAATTAACGATTCCTGATACTGGTTTTTATTGCCTTGGTATGAATATATATTCAAAGTTGTGTTAAATGTACCATGTTATGAAGAAATCACTTTTAATATCAGCAATTTTCTGCTTGGTTTTCAAGTTCAAGATTTTTGTTTAAAAGCCAGCAATAAGTAAAAATGATAAAATTACTGTACTAAGGCTTTACTGAGCAACATTATATAAATTAATCCACAATGGGGTCACTGGATGAGTCGGTGCCTCATTCTTCCAGTTCGCTTGTAGTGATCAAGTTACTGATAAGGATCGTGGGAATAATGTGGAGGAAATATATACACTGTAACAGATGAATAAAGAAATAAAATATATTATTTAATTCGTGCCTGTGAATGTGTTTTTATAAGTATATGGTCTGGATTGAATTGACACAAATGTATTCAAAAAGTACAATATCATAACTAAAAAAGGCCACCATAACAATGTTCTCTAAATGGTATGCACTGTGTTTTTGTGAGCCCCAGACTCATCAGAACTCTTTTCCTCTGGTTGGACTGCAGGGGTTAATTTTCCTACTCAGTTACATGTGGGCAGCCCTGATTTAGGACTGCTCCTGAATCATGGGAGCGGCTGCTTATGGACTAATTGAAGGACATAAACGGTGAGACAGCAGTCTGCAGCATTTGAGTGTTTGGATCAGAGTGGAGACCTGGAGATCTGAAGACTATACAGGACAGTGATTTTACAAACTATTGGACTGTTTTTTTGTTTTTTGCTCCACCAGGTTTAGCTGGATCATCACTTGTGGTTAAAAGAAAAAAATATTCGACCTTAAAGAAAGAAAAGGGTTCTTCACATTGAGGGCGGTCAGACTGGAATTCTCTACCAAAGAAGGTGATGACAGCGGATTAGATCAATAACTTTAAAAAGTGATTGGATACATTATTTTATAAAAAGGGCATTCAGGATTATCCTGGATAATTAGAGAGTATTGATCCAGGAAGGAATCCGATCACCAGTATCTGAGGACAGGAAGGAATTTTCTTTCTCCCCTTATGAGACAATTGGCAATGTTTCAGTAGGGTTTTTTGTTTTCCTTCTGGCTCAATTAACAATTAATCCACAAATTACAAGGATCAGAAGAGATCTAAAAAGATTGAACTTTATAGACTAAAATCTATTTTCAATCTTAATTACTAAGTGCCCTATGCTAATCTGGTGTTCTAAGTTAGGGGAATGCAGTAAAGACTCTGCAGGAGTTTTTTTCCCTAACTCTACACTAATACAAATCATTCACTCCCCCAGATTACAGCAGTCAGCTCACAGCTGTAAATCCTGCTCTGTAGCCACAATAGATATCTGTGCAGGGAGCAGCCAAACCAAACTTTACGAATGAAACGGTCCTTGGAGCCAATAGGAAATGTGAACATCATAAATCTTATAATGAGTGGTAAGTGTAGGAACAACTTGCTACAGCAAGGGAACAGATATATATATAGATAAGTAACTGTTTTTTATTTATTAATATACTAGCTACATGCCCGTCAAAAATGACGGCCTTTCTGAGCACCTTAAAAGCTCATTGACATTTTTGGCAAGCCGCAGCTTTCCTGCTTTGCATTGATCACTTCGCGAGCCCCACCTAGAGCGCCTTTTGGTGCTCATCGCATGCTTGCTATGAGCGCCTTTGGTTAGCCTCTCCCCCCCCGTGTAGTTTAGGGGCCTCGCGATGAGTGTTACTGTCTTGGGTTAAATGTTACTGGCTTGGGGCTCTTTTTCACTGCCTTCAGAATCAGTTTCATCCTGTTACGTTTTTTCGGCCGCCGTTTTTTTTTCTCTCAGGCGATTTTCGATCGTGTAAAAACACCAAATATGCCTCAAATTAACTTTTAACCTCACTCACAGGCTCCCGGGCTTTCCCCCTGTGCTATGTGTGAGTGTGTAAGTTAATTTGAGGCATATTTGTTTTTTTTTTGCTGGTCTTTCCAAATCCATGTAAGGTCGTTAAATTCGTAATTTACTGCAGCTGCGGCCCTCAGTTTGCGAGGCCCTCAGTTGCATCTACGGCTATATGATATATTTATAGATAATGCATTAGATTGTTTGTGCTAGGCAACGTGGTTTTGTGATGTGTATTAACTCCTTGAGTACTGGTTTGTTTGTTACTCTGGATCTTGTATAAAAAAAACAGGCTTAATACCAACATATCATATTTTAAGTTTCATTTTTTTTATTTAAATATCCACATTTTGTAGTACTTTTTATGCTTCTGGGAGTCTCAGCAAAGGTTTTTTAAGCATTTGCAAGTGATCTTTGGTACACGTAAATCTATGTGCCTTGATTTGAGACTTATTAGCATAGGGTTTGGGTGTCAGAGTGTAAGAGAGTAACTCGTAATTTATTGTCAGTGCAAAACTCAATGGAGATTTATGCCTTGCTTTTCGTCTGTGTCGTGAAGTTTACTTGTAGCAGTGACCGGGAGCAGTTTTCTCACAATGTTTTAGGGATGAGGATTAGCATAGCTAGGTAGGGTTAACTCTGTAGCCAGGGCACTCGTAACCGCCTTTTCAGGGATTAGCATGGCGCCCAATGTTACTACGATTTAATGACTTGTACTTTGTATCAGATAAAATGTTAGCATTCAGCACCCATGCCCTCACACATGCTCAGTTGATGGCAGTCCCAAGTAAACTTGCAAGCCCTGTACTACTCTGGCAGCTTCCATGTACTAGCAGAATCTATTGAAATTTAGTTTTTTTTTCTAAAAAAGCATATATGTTTGTGGCTTACATAGCTGCTCACATTGATAGAGACGTTTCTCCCAATCTAAAGTGGTCATTTTATTTACTTATTCCTCAGTTTGGTCAACACGGTAATCAAAACACTAACAAAGAAACAAATAGTACATTTATTATGTTCAGTATTCTGTCAGTATCCAAGACTTTCCTTATTCGTGTTTAGTTACGTTGATGATGTTTTGCATAATTTTCAGTTTTTTCCCCATCTTCGTTCATCACATTCTTCTAAAGATGTTTGGGACACAACATCTGTTGGAAGATAATGTAACATTTTAATTTCCACGTGGCGTGGCATTATATGAAGGGAAGTAACCTATAATAGGATAATGACCAATGCAAATGAATGTTTACAACTCCCACAGTGCCTCCTGTTGGAAAATAAAGCAGGTATAATATCTCTTCTATTACAAGGCCACAAGAGGAGGAGATGGGTATTTGCTTTCCGCGACCCAGGGTAGACAGTGTCACTAGGGCCTATATTGTGGCTTAGTCTTGAAAATACTATGTAACCTGGGTTGGGGAAAGGGAGTGTAAGAGTTAACATCTGACTTTATACCAGTCAGTCACCTTATATTACCAATGCATCACCCAACTTTTGCATCCACTATCCTGGTCTCTGTTTTTAACCCTTTCAACCCCCTAGGAAGGGCAAGGTACAATATTATGTCTAATGATAGTCTATGTTATTGGTTTAACTTACACAAGTCCACCTGTACAGTCCTTGGGCCCCAGTGAGTTCTCCCGAGGGAAGCAGACAGGTCTACAGTATCCCATATAATCAGCACATCCCCAGATAGCAAAGTCCAAACACGAACCTGTAGAACATTACAAAAAAATGATTATTAGATCATTAGCATACCCAGCAGTGGTGGATCGAGAAAATGGAGGGCCCTGGTGCAAACAAAAATGTGCAACCCCGGTAAAAATTTATTTGCGCTGGTTGCCCCCCCCCCCCCCCCCCCAAGACCCCTTCCCATAACAGCTCCATTCCCTAAGACACTATACCATATCAGCACCCCTCTTATATCCTTTACACCCCCCTCACAGAACCCATCCCCTGTACTTTGCAGTTTCTTGCTCTCTCATCTCTTCCCTGATACATATCTCCAGCCAGCTGAACTGTTCCGCACTGCCATGTCTTGGGGCTTCAGTAAAAATACTTTTTTTTTTTTTTAACAATACAACATCACCAATACAACAGTACCAATTTCCAAGGTATATGGCCAAGGAGGCAAAAAAATAAATAAATTACACTGCACTAGGACCCTCAAAAACACTAGATAAGATAACCAGTACAGACAAAAAATAGGGTTAATAACCTAATTATTGAAAAATATATAATAAAACATCACCACTTCATAAAAAGGACATTTTAGAACTGGAAAAAATAGAGAGAAGGGCAACAAAACTAATAAGGGGAATGGAGGGGCTAAGTTATGTTTAAAGACTAACCAAAGTAAATGTATTTTCTCTAAAAAAAGGCCTCTAAGAGGAGATATGATTACCTTATATAAATACATCCAGAGTCAGTATAAAGATTTGTCAAGGGAGCTTTTTTTGCCAAGAGGATTTCCACTGACAAGAGGATATCCTTTGGGGTTAGAAGTAAAAAGATTCCACCTTAAAGAAAGAAAAGGGTTCTTCACAGTAAGGGTGGTTAATCTGTGGAATTCTCTACCAAGGGATGTGGATTCGATAAATAACCGTAAAAAGGGATTGGATATATTTTTAAATTAAAAGGGTATTTAGGGTTTTATTCTGGTTAATTAGAGAGAGAGAGAGAGAGTATTGATCCAGGGAGGAATCCGATCACCAGTATCTGGGGTCAGGAAATAATTCGTTTTTTTCCCTTTTGAGACAGTTGGCAAAGTGTCACTGTTTTTTTCTGTTTGCTTCCTCTGGATCAAATAATAACTAATTTGCATATTGCAGATCAGAGGAGATCTTAAAAGGTTGAACTTGATGGGCTAAAAGTCTTTTTTCAACCTCAATTACTATGTAACTATGTTATTAACCCAAAATGTTGGTTGCACCTCTTATCTCATCTAGATGTTACAGTTTTCAGTTTTGTTGTTTTGCTCATTTATACTTATTACATTACCTATACTACCTATGACTAAAGGTTTGACCAGTGCTACCCATTGAGTATTCACCCCCAGTGGAAATACAACCCCCTATCTACATAAAAAAAGAAATACTGCAGTTCACAGGCTAGTAGCTAGAGAGTTACAAGAGGGAGAAAGCTGCTGTGCCTAGGGGCGCCAGAGACGTAAATGCATGTCACTGTCTGCTTGTTAGCAGTATGAGACACGGGTGGTGTGAATCTACTCCACTGTGAGTGTGGTTTTTGGTCACAGCTCTACAAGATGACAGCTTCCATGAGACATAACAGGAAGAAAGGGATGGCTGTAGCAAATGAGGAATACAATTTTTATTTATTTCATAATTACATTGAGGAGTATAAAATTAATTGATCTATTTAAATGTTTATATGAAACAAAAATTGTTTGCCAAAAGAGAATGAAAAATAATGCCTGGAATATACATAATACATCAAGAATTAACAAAATACAGGAGCTTATTGGTTTATAACTGCCATAAAAATCTCCGTTTTATTGATTCCTTAAGCCATAGATAAAAACATAAGACATTTTACAGTGCTGTAACTTTTTCACTCATTAATGATTAATTTAATATTTGATAATGGAATCAATAGATCAACTGGATTTTTACATAGGACAACTGCACCATCTAGTGGCCTATTAAATATAAAATATAAGAAGTTGTTAATGTAAGAAAAACCTACATTGATAAATAAATCTTTAGAAAGTATACATTATATAAAAAAATAAAGTTTTTGAAAGTTTGTAATAATTCCTTTGCTTTTATGCATGTTCTCATAGTAAATTAAAATGATTAGATTACTTGGCAAAATGATTTGGCCTTCTCAATAGTGAGTTGAGCTGGGAGTATATGTTTTAGCCAAAAAAGAGATAATAATAAAAAAATAATAATCAAATTTTGAATAAATAATAGTAATTATCTGAAATTATATAGTAGTTAACTATGGATAGTTATGAATTGTTGTTATTATTATTATTTTAATTTCCGTCTGCTTGTCTTTAGGGGTTGCCATGATGTGGCTTATCTCCCTCCTCTCATCGCTTAAAGCATGCAGCAAGGTGGGAATCTCCATATTGCACCGCACAGAGGCACCTTCCCATTGTCTACAAGCTCATGCTGTGCTGGCTTCTACACTATAGACTGAAAAATGGAGATTACTTGACATGAAGAATGGGATGAGGTATGGGAATAAACAGGACAAAGAGAACTTGTTATAGAATAGGACTCTCTTTATCATAGATGCAACTAGAGTTTTAGTGCCATGTGCCATTATTTGTTTTGCCACTACTTTAGCAGGTTGTGCCAGAGATGAAACATGCGGCATCCCTCTGGAGCTTTTCTGTGTCAATTAAATGTCAATTTTCAAAAAAGCTAAATAAAAAAAAAATGTAATGTTAAAAGCAAAATCATTTTAATGCATAATAGAAAGCTTAAAAGGTTCATAATTAATAATCATAATGACCAGGGTGTAGGAACTGGGATAGAGCGGACAAATCCCTTTCAGAATAAATGAATAAGGGATATGAAAAATAAAACAATTAAACTTAATCATGCATTACCAGATGTGGCCACTATAGAGCAGTATATATATATATATATATATATATATATATATATATATATATATATATATATATATATATATTTATAAATATATTATTTTTGATTTTTTTAAATTATGTTGGGGGGCAGGGGCTTTAAGAATTTAAACAAATAAATTAAAGCAATTTTTTTTGAGGGGCACTGCAGCAATGCGTTTGTCCAGAGCATGGCCCCAGTAGATCCACCCCTGCTTCCTGTCCTGTCCCTTTTTTGGGCCTCCTACGCCCATGATGATGGCTTCAAGAAGTTCAAAATCATTCATTGCAAGTGCCCCTACTGGACAGTGGCTCATATTCTTCAGATGCAGGAATTAGATTCAGACTGCTAGGGTGCAAGATGGCGGCTCTCCTATTTCAAGGAAGCTATCAGTTGCAGTAAACGCTACCATACATGTCTTCATAACTGAGAGATCTAAGACATTAAAGCATCCATGTAGTGTCCTAGCAAGAAGAACTAGTTATTTTAATTATTCATTGATCATTATTATAATTCTTATTTAATAATTTACAATCGCAATAATCAAGATTAAATTAATTTTCAAAGATTAGAGTATCAGCCTCCAGCTGAGAGTTTGTCTCCTCCAAGATAAGTCATAGCAAGCAATTGGTAACCTAACCATATACATTTTACCACAAAAAGCCCTTGACATCTGGGTAATGTCGGCGCTACCCGGACACACTAATGTAGAGAGAAAACCTGAAGAATCCTTTATATGGTGTACTCACAGGACTGGGAAAATGTGATGCCAAAAGATTATATAAAATGCAACTATTATTTACAATAGCACCATAGAAATGATAAAACATAGAGCTGGTGATGTAGATTACAGGGCCATGCAGGTGTAAAATATTCCCATTGGGCAGTGCAAATCCTGCATTGTATTTACATCAATCTTACACCTTTACCTGGATTATTAGGAAATACTGTGTTAACCAGATTTTTTTTATTTACAAGTAAATTATAAAACTGCTCACCAGGCAAGAAACGGCGATATACTTCCAGAGGGTATTTACCCTTTATTAATGTCCAAGAACAGTTTTATAATATACTTGTTAATCATAACCACAATTGTTAGCTCATCTAAAACCCAATGTTTCCTAGTAATCTAGGCAAATATGCAAGATTGCTCTCCCTCGCACTCTATCTCTCTTTCCCTCTCTCAGTCTCGCTTTCTCTCGTCTCTCTCTCTCCCCGTCTCCATCTCTCTCACCCTCTCTCTCTCTTCACTCTCTTTCTCTCCCCATCTCTCTCTCATAGTTACATAGGGCCTCATTCTATTATCGGCCGTAAATCGGCCGTAAGGCTGCGATTCCTTGCGAGGGTTCAGTTAACTCGCGATTCCATTATACGGCCCCGCAAGGATCTCCTTTTACGGCCGGCCGCATATCTTGGAACCGGCCGTAATCTGTGAAATATAAAAACTGAAAAATACATTCAAGCCTGCACTGTACAGCTTTGTAAATGCTAGGGATCATATTGGGGGACATGAGGATTAAAAGGAACCCACTCTCAAGCTTGCACATCTGCCCAAACCCGAGTTCAAATTAACTGTTTATTTGCCGGCTGCGGCTTGGGTGTGTCTGAAGTGCTCCAAGCACTCTGGACTTTTTACATAGATATTTTACGGATATTAAAAATAAAATATTTTACGGATTTGAGTACAGGATAATTATGTGCTATTTTTTCTAACACCTAAAATCCCTTTATAGTCTTCTCAAAGTGCAGGATGGCTTTATTTGAGCTATTTTATGTGCTTAATTGGTGCTAGCGAGACCTCTTTCCTGCAAGTAACTGCGGCTCGCTTTTAGCCTTGCAGAGAGGTTTCCCGGAGCAATTGAATTGCAAATCTCTTGCGGCCGTTTAAGATCAAAGGCTTTCCTCCGGCGCGAGCGGCCGCAAGAGATAGCAAGGCACCGGCCGCAAGCCTGCCGGAATCCCCGGCCGTAAGGGAATAGAATAGCCGAATAGCTTGCGGCCGGTCCTTGCGGCCCCGCAACGGCTGCGGCCGATAATAGAATGAGGCCCATAGTAATTAAGGTTGAAAAAAGACTTTCAGTCCATCAAGTTCAACCTATTAAGATCTCCTCTGATCTACAATATGCGGATTAAATATTAATTAATTAGTTGTTAATTAATTATTAATCAATTATTTAATTATTTATTTTTTATTTGATTTTTTATAATTAATAAATCCAGAGAAAGGCATACAGAAAAAAAACCCAAGTGAGATTTAGCTCAAAGGAAAAAAAAAAAAATTCCTTCCTGACTCCAGAAACTGGCGACCGGATTACTCCCTGGATCAATACTATCTCTCTAATTATCCATGATAAAACTGAATTCCCTTTTTAATTAGAAATAAATCCAGTCCCCTTTTAAAGTTATCTATCGAATCCGCTGTCACCACCTTCTCTGGTAGAGAATTCCACAGATTAACCACCCTTACTGTGAAGAACCCGTTTCTTTCTTTAAGGTGGAATCTTTTTACTTCTAAACTTAAGTGATGTCCTCTTGTCAGTTGAAAACCTCTTGGCACAAAAAGCTCCCCCGACAAATCTTTATACTGACCCTGGATGTTTTTATATAAGGTAATCATATCTCCTCTTAGAGGCCTTTTTTTCTAGAGAAAATAAGTTTAATTTGGTTAGTCTTTCTTCATAACTTAGCCCCTCCATTCCCCTTATTAGTTTTGTTGCCCTCCTCTGCACCTTTTCCAGCTCTAAAATGTCCTTTTTATAAAGTGGTGCCCAAAATTGTACTCCATATTCCAAATGAGGGCGTACTAGAGATTTGTATAGTGGCAGAATTATATTTGCCTCCCTGGCTTCTATACCCTTCTTAATACATGCTAATATTTTATTTGCCTTTGCAGCTACTGCTTGTCTTTGAGCACTGTTACCTAGGTGGTTGTCCGCAAGCACTCCCAAATCCCTTTCAATATCTTATACACCTAGATTTGCTCCATTAAGATTTTAAATGGCATGGCGATTTTTCCTTCCGAGATGCATAACTTAACATTTATTTGTATTAATCTCTTCTGCCATTTCGATGCCCATTCCTCAATTTTATGTAAATCCCTTTGGAGGGAAAGCACATCATTATCTGATTTAATTACCTTGCACAACTTCTTGTCCTCAGCAAAAATGGAGACACCACACTCCAATCCCACCTCTAAGTCATTAATAAATATGTTAAAAAGGAGAGGACCTAATACTGAACCCCCGAGGAACCCCACTTACCACATTAGTCCAATTGGAGTATGTTCCATTTACAACAGCCCTTTGCTTCCTGTCTTTTAGCCAGCTCTCAATCCATGAGCAGATACTTACTGCAACTCCTGTATCCCTTAGTTTGCACAATAGTCTCCCATGTGGCACTGTATCAAAAGTATTTGCAAAATCCAAAAAGACTACATCCACTAAGTTGCCTTGATCCAGGTTCCTACTCACCTCCTCATAGAAACTAATAAGATTTGTTTGACATGACCTATCCCTCATAAATCCATGTTGACTCCTACTTATAATCCTGTTCAAATAGACATATTCTTGTATATTATCCCTTATTAACCCTTCTAAAAGCTTCCCCACTACAGAAGTGAGGCTCACTGGTCTATAATTCCACAGATTTGCTCTTGCTCCCTTTTTAAATATAGGTATCACATCTGCTTTTCTCCAGTCATCTGGTAGAGACCCTGTGTTGAGTGAATCTTGAAAAATGAAATATAATGGTTTGGCTATTACAGAGCCCAGTTCCCTCAGTACCCGTGGATGTATTCCATCAGGGCCCGGGGCTTTATTAACATTTATTTTTTCCAACCACTTTTGGATTACTTCCTGCGTTAACCAATTATTTGGCAAAGGTAGTGTAGCCCAATTATGTTGCCGTGTCCCAACCACTGGTACCTCCCTTGTGTATACCGAAGAAAATAACCTATTTAGCTCATCTGTCTTTTCCTGGTCACTAATTATCAGACGGCCTGTGTCACATTGTAATGTTCCTATAGCTTCCTTCCTGGCCTTCTTCTTATTAATATATTGAAAAAATATTTTAGGGTTAGTCTTACTTTTTTTTTCAATTCATTTTTCATTTTCTATTTTAGCCAGTCTAATAGCTCTTTTGCAAGCCTTGTTGATTTCCTGTAAAGCAGTCTCTGTCCCCTCTTGTTTGTATCATTTAAATGCCTGTTTTTTACTCCGTATCTTGAGCTTTAAATCAAAGTTAAGCCACATTGGATGGGATTTACTCCTTTTACTTTTATTCCCACACGGTATAAGCCGATGTGTATGTATATTTAGTAAGGATTTAAATGTTGTCCACTTGTGGTCAGTGTTTTTACCTATCAGTTCTCTGTCCCAGTCTATACTTTGTATTGCTGCCCTTAGACCGTTAAAATCTGCCCTTTTAAAATTAAGAGTTTTTGTTGGCCCCTTAAAATTTAGTTTTTTTATATTCAATTTCAAATGAGACTGTGTTGTGATCACTGTGATGACTAAATATAAGATAGCTTAATTTCTGTACAACCTGTATTTCTTGTACAACCTGGGCCAGATAATGATCCCTGAGTGTACTCAAGAACCTGCTCCCCTTAGCTGAACTGCTGGTCTCATTCATCCAGTTTATTTCAGGGTAATTAAAATCTCCCATTATTAGAAATTGCCTATGCTTAGCTGCATCTCCAATCTGTAACAATAATTGTATTTCCTATGCTATATTTGGGGCTTTATAGCATACTCCTACTAACATCCTTTGGAATTTGCTGCTTTGCTATTTAACTCTACCCACAAACATTCAGCTTTATCACTAGGTCCACCATAAATATCTTCTCTGACTATAGGATTAAATTCAGACTTAACATACAGACAAATCCATCCTCCTCTTTTACCATTGCATCTATCTTTCCTAAATAGGTTATAACCATCCAGATTAACAGTGCAGTCATGAGATTCATCCCACCGTGTTTCTGTCATGCCTATTAAATCCCATTTTTCATTTATTGCTAATAATTCTAACTCTCCCATTTTTCCTTGCAAGCTTCTGACATTAGCAAGCATACACCTTATGTTATGAGTCTGCAGTTCTGAAGTGCCTGCCATTGTACTTGAATTACTTAGTACTACCTTCCTATTGACTATACTACCCCTGCACCATCTCCTGCCCTATGAGATGTCAATTCATCCCTTATACCCTCTACACTTTCTACCCCATTACTTATATCTAGTCCTTCTCCCCACCTACTAGTTTAAAAACTCCTCCAGCCTTTCTACCATCCTATCCCCTGACACAAAAGCTCCCTCATCATTAAGGTGCATTCCATCTCTACTGTATAGATTTTACCGAAAGGAGACGTCAGCCCAGTGCTCCCCTTTTCTCTCTCTCTCTCTCCCCTCTCTCACTCTCCCTCTCTCTCCCCATTTCTCTCCCTCACTCTCTCTTTCACTCTCTCCTCCTCTCTCCCCCTCTCCTTCTCTCTCTCGCTCTCACCCTTCCCCCTTTCTCCCTCTCTCCTCTCTCACCCTCTCTCTCCCCTTCTCTCTCTCCTCTCTCACTCCACCTCTCTCTCCCCATTTCTCTCCCTCACTCTCTCCTTCTCTCTCCCTCTCTCCACCTCTCCTTCTCTCTCTCTCACCCTTCTCCCTCTACCCCCTTTCTCCTTCTCTCCTCTCTCACCCATCCCTCTCCACCTCTCTCTTTCCTCTCTCTCTCCTCTCTCTTCCTCTCGCTCTCTCCCCTTCTCTCACTCCCCCTCTCTCTCCCTATTTCTCTGCCTCACTCTCTCATCCTCTCTCCCTCTCTCCCCCTCCCCCTCTACTTCTCTCTCTCACCCTTTGTCCCTCTCTCCTCTCTCACCCCTCTCTCTTTCCTCTCCCTCTCTCTCCCCATCTCTCCATCTTTCTCTCCCCTTCTCTCTCTTCCCTCTCTCACTCCCCTTATCTCTACCCATTTCTCTCACTCTCTCCTCCTCTCTCACGCGCCCCCTCTCCTTCTCTCTCTCACTCTCACCCTTCTCCCTCTACCCCCATTCTCTCTCTCTCCTCTCTCCCTCTCCCACCTCTCTCTCTCTCTCTCTCTCTCTCTCCCTGTCTCTCCATCTCTCTCTCCCCTTCTCTCTCTCTTGTCTCTCTATCCCCCTCTCTTTCTCTCCCCCTCTCTCTCTTTCTCTCTCTCCCCATCTCTCCATTTCTCTCTCCCTCTCTCCCCCCTCTCTCTCTTTCTCGTCTCTCTTGTCTCTCTCTACTCTCTTTCTCTTCCCGTCTCTCCCCCTCTCTCTCCTAGTCTCTCCATTTATCTCTCCCTCTCTCCCCTCTCTTTCTCTCTCTCCACCCGTCTCTCCCCTTCTCGCTCTCTCTCCCCTCTCTCTCCTCTCTCACTCCCCCTCTCCCTTCCCATTTCTCTCCATCACTCTCTCTTTCACTCTATCCCTCTATTGTGCTCTACCTCTCTCACCCTCATCCTTCTCCCTCTACCCCCTTTTTCCCTTTTCTCTCTCACTGCACTGCAACAAACTGAGGATTTCAAGTACAGGTATATGTTTAAAGGTTTTTTTCCAACTGTATAGATATAGTATGGGGATATTCTTCTGGCAGAGAAACAATATATAATCATCTTGTACTTTCAACTAACCTTTAAATAACAATACATATTTTAAATTGTTTTATACTCATTGTACAGTTGTCAAATAGGGAAGACAAACCCTGATATTTTTCCTATCTCCTAGTTCTATTTTCTCAGTGATATAATCTTCCCAGTTCCCAATTACAAGGGGTCTTGGTGAAAATGCATCCCAGGATGTGACCTGTGATTGGCTGAGAAGCCTGCATGGGATTTTCACTGTAAAGAGAAACTGACAGGGGTGAAGGAATCAAATCACTCAGACCTAAAGAAGAGCGTTAAAGAACCAGACATGGTGACGGACATCCAGGAACCTTTATTAAATATTACTAATGGATGCACGAAGAAAAAAAGTTTACAATGTTACAAAGTATCTCTCACTCTCACACTTCTCCCTCTACCCCCTTTCTCCCTCTCTCCTCTCTCACCCCTCTCTCTCACCTCTCTCTCTCCTCTCTCTCCCTCTCTCCCCATCTCTCTCTCCTCTTCTCTTTCTCCTCTCTCACTCCCCCTCTCTCTCCCCATTTCTCTGCCTCACTCTCTCCTCCTCTCTCCCTCTCTCACCCTCCTCCTCTGTCTCTCACTCTCACCCTTCTCACTCTACCCCCTTTCTCCCTCTCTCCTCTCTCAGCCCTCTCTCCACCTCTCTCTTTCCTCTCTCTCCCTCTCTCTCTCCCCATCTCTCTATATCTCTCTCTACCCTTCTCTCTCTCCCCTCTCTCTCTCCTCTCTCACTCCCGTCTCACCCTCTCCTCTCCTTCACTATCTCACTCTCACCCTTCTCCCTCTACCCGCATTCTCCCTCTCTCCTCTCTCCCTCTCTCTCCACCTCTCTCTCCTCTCTCCCCCTCTGTCTCTCACTCTCACCCTTCTCACTCTACCCCTTTCTCCCTCACTCCTCTCTCATCCCTCTCTCTCCCCCTCTCTCTTTCCTCTCTCACTCTCCCTCTCTCTCTCCCCATCTCTCTATATCTCTCTCTACCCTTCTCTCTCTCCCCTATCTCTCTCCTCTCTCACTCCCGTCTCACCCTCTCCTCTCCTTCACTATCTCACTCTCACCCTTCTCCCTCTACCCATATTCTCCCTCTCTCCTCTCTCCCTCTCTCTCCACCTCTCTCTCTCCCCCCTCTCTCTCCTCATCCCTCCATTTCTCGCTCCGCTTCATTCTCTCTCTTATTCCTCTCTCCCCCTCTCTTTCTCTCCCTGTCTCTCTCCCCTCTCTCCTCTCTCTTTCTCTCTCTCCCCGTCTCCCCATTTCTCTCTCCCTCTCCCCCCCTCTTTCTCTCTCTCCACCCTCTGATTAACTATCTCACTCTCACCCTTCTCCCTCTACCCGCATTCTCCCTCTCTCCTTCTCTCTCCACCTCTCTCTCTCCTCTCTCTCTCTCCCCCTCTCTCTCCTCATCTCTCCATTTCTCTCTCCGCTTCTTTCTCTCTATTATCTCTCTCTCCCCCTCTCTTTCTCTCCCTGTCTCTCTCCCTGTCTCTCTCCTCTCTCTCTCTCCTCGTCTCCCCATTTCTCTCTCCCCCCTCTTTCTCTCTCTCCACCTCTCTCTTTCCTGTCTCTCTCTCTCCCCGTCTCTCCATCTCTCTCTCCCATTCTCTCTCTCTCTCCCCACTCTCTCTCCTCTCTCACTCCCCCTCACCCTTCCCATTTCTCTCCCTCACTCTCTCCTCCTCTCTCCCTCTCTTGCGCTCTACCTCTCTCACCCTCCCCCCTCTCCTTCTCTCTCTCACACTCACCCTTCTCTCTCTACACCCTTTCTCCCTTTCTCTCTCTCTCACTGCACTGCAACAAATTGAGGATTTCAAGTACAGGTATATGTTCAAAGCATTTTTTTTCAACTGTATACATATAGTATGTGGATATTCTTCTGGCAGAGAAACGATATACAGTGAATATAAAAAGTCTACACACCCCGTCTCTCTCCCCTCTCTCCTCTCTCTTTCTCTCTCTCCCCGTCTCCCCATTTCTCTCTCCCTCTCCCCCCCTCTTTCTCTCTCTCCACCCTCTGATTAACTATCTCACTCTCACCCTTCTCCCTCTACCCGCATTCTCCCTCTCTCCTTCTCTCTCCACCTCTCTCTCTCCTCTCTCTCTCTCCCCCTCTCTCTCCTCATCTCTCCATTTCTCTCTCCGCTTCTTTCTCTCTATTATCTCTCTCTCCCCCTCTCTTTCTCTCCCTGTCTCTCTCCCTGTCTCTCTCCTCTCTCTCTCTCCTCGTCTCCCCATTTCTCTCTCCCCCCTCTTTCTCTCTCTCCACCTCTCTCTTTCCTGTCTCTCTCTCTCCCCGTCTCTCCATCTCTCTCTCCCATTCTCTCTCTCTCTCCCCACTCTCTCTCCTCTCTCACTCCCCCTCACCCTTCCCATTTCTCTCCCTCACTCTCTCCTCCTCTCTCCCTCTCTTGCGCTCTACCTCTCTCACCCTCCCCCCTCTCCTTCTCTCTCTCACACTCACCCTTCTCTCTCTACACCCTTTCTCCCTTTCTCTCTCTCTCACTGCACTGCAACAAATTGAGGATTTCAAGTACAGGTATATGTTCAAAGCATTTTTTTTCAACTGTATACATATAGTATGTGGATATTCTTCTGGCAGAGAAACGATATACAGTGAATATAAAAAGTCTACACACCCCTGTTAAAATGTCAGGTTTCTGTGCTGTAAAAAAATGAGACAAAGATAAACCATTTCAGAACTTTTTCCACTTTTAATGTGACCTATAAACTGTACAACTCAATTGAAAAACAAACTGAAATCTTTTAGATGGAGGGAAGAAAAAAAAAAAGAAAAATAATGTGGTTGCATAAGTCTGCACACCCTCTTCTAACTGGGGATGTAGCTGTGTTTAGAATTAAGCAATCACATTCCAAATCATGTTAAATAGGAGTGAGCATACACCTGCCATCATTTAAAGTGCCTCTGATTAACCCCAAATAAAGTTCAGCTGCTCTAGTTGGTCTTTCCTGAAATTTTCTTAGTCGCATCCCACAGCAAAAGCCATGGTCCACAGAGAGCTTCCAAAGAATGAGAGAGATCTCATTGTTAAAAGTTATCAGTCAGGAGAAGGGTACAAAAGAATTTCCAAGGCATTAGTTATACCATGGAACACAGTGAAGACAGTCATCATCAAGTGGAGAAAATATGGCACAACAGTGACATTACCAAGAACTGGAGCTCCCTCCAAAATTGATGAAAAGACGAGAAGAAAACTGGTCTGGGAGACTACCAAGAGGCCTACAGCAACATTAAAGGAGCTGCAGGAGTATCTGGCAAGTACTGGCTGTGTGGTACATGTGACAACAATCTCTTGTATTCTTCATATGTCTGGGCTATGGGGTAGAGTGGCAAGACGAAAGCCTTTTCTTACAAAGAAAAACATCCAGGCTACATTTTGCAAAAACACATCTGAAGTCTCCCAAAAGCATGTGGGAAAAGGTGTTATGGTCTGATGAAACCAAGGTTGAACTTTTTGGGCATAATTCCAAAAGATATGTTTAGCGCAAAAAGAACACCATACCCACAGTGAAGCATGGTGATGGCAGCATCATGCTTTGGGGCTGTTTTTCATCAACTGGAACTGGGGCCTTAGTAAGATAGAGGGAACTATGAACAGTTCCAAATACCAGTCAATATTGGCACAAAACCTTCAGGCTTCTGCTAGAAAGCTGAACATGAAGGGGAACTTCATCTTTCAACATGACAACGAGCCAAAGTATACATCCAAATCAACAAAGAAATGGCTTCACCAGAAGAAGATTAAAGTTTTGGAATGGCCCAGCCAGAGCCCAGACCTGAATCCGATTGAAAATCTGTGGGGTGGTCTGAAGAGGGCTGTGCACAGGAGATGCCCCGCAATCTGACAGATTTGGAGTGTATTTGCAAAGAAGAGTGGGCAAATCTTGCCAAGTCAAAATGTGCCATGCTGATAGACTCATACCCAAAAAGACTGAGTGCTGTAATCAAATCAAAAGGTGCTTCAACAAAGTATTAGTTTAAGGGTGTGCATACTTATGCAACCATAATATTTTATTTTTATATTTTTTTCTTTCCTCTACCTAAAAGATTTCAGTTTGTTTTTCAATTGAGTTGCACAGTTTATAGGTCTCATTAAATGTGGAAAAAGATCTGAAATGATTTATCTTTGTCTCATTTTTTTACAGGACAGAAACCTGACATTTTAACAGGGGTGTGTAGACTTTTTATATCCACAGTATAATCATCTTGTACTTTCAACTAACCTTTAAATAACAATGGCCATACATATTTTAAAATGTTTTAAACTCATTGTACAGTTGTCAAATAGGGAAGTCAAGCCCAGATATTTTTCCTATCTCCTAGTTCTATTTTCTCAGTGATATAATCTTCCCAGTTCCCAATTACAAGGGATCTTGGTGAAAATGCATCCCAGGATGTGACCTGTGATTGGCTGAGAAGCCTACATGGGATTTTCACTGTAAAGACAAACGGACAGGGGTGAAGGAATCAAATCACTAAGACCTAAAGAAGAGCGTTAAAGAACTAGACATAGTGACGGACATCCAGGAACCTTTATTAAATATTACTAATGGATGCACGAAGAAAAAAAGTTTACAAAGTTCATGAAATAGAAAAAAATATATATAAACATTTCTATATCTATCTACTCACCTCTGTCCACAGTTACAGCCAACAGAACCAATAGAAAAACTGCAAAATACTTCATGGTCTTGAGTTTCTTGTCCACAAAGTTGATCTATCTGCAACTATGTTAAGTCTCCAAATGATAACCATCCCATTTTGGAATAGACACATAAACTAAATTAATGCTAAATTATGACCATTGGTCACCCTCCTGACGGAGATTCAGATATTTTCTAACATGAGGACCAAATCAGGAAATGTAATTATATCATTGGGTGGAAATCTATTAAAGAACAGTAAATATACAACACAATGGAACAAATATATTTTATTTTAAAGAGTAAAATGTTGTAATTGTAAG
Source organism: Discoglossus pictus (assembly GCA_027410445.1). Lineage (NCBI taxonomy): Eukaryota > Metazoa > Chordata > Amphibia > Anura > Alytidae > Discoglossus > Discoglossus pictus. Next base: position 465,556,435 of record CM050164.1, read on the forward strand.
TGGTTAATTGGAAGAAGAGTCATGCATCCATCTACAAGGAACCGTCTGTTAGAGATAATGATAAGAATGTGATCAGATTAGTTCCTTAGTTCCTCTAAGAAATCATCAATAGACCTTTTTATGAACTAGACCACGTTTGCTGACAGTTAATTCAGTTTCTCCTGAAAGTCAACCTCAGCAGTGTCCAGTAATTTTATTATTATTATTCTTTATTTGTAGAGCGCCAACATTTTCCGTAGCTCTATACAAGGGTTAAACAATAATAACACATTGCTAAGAATGGAGGGCCCTGTTTTTGAGCTTAAAATCAACACTTACATAGAGTTTGTTGCCAGATCACAGACACAAACTAAAGGGTTTGGGTGTGATACAGGAGGGTGATAGATACAAGATGGCGGTGTATGAGGCAATAGGTTCAAGCAAGTGGAGGTGTTTGTGTGTTGCACTGTAGATTGTGGGTGTGAGTGATATTATGCTGTAGAGTGAGCAGTTGTGTATATATTTATACAGATAAGTTTTTAGTGGGTTTTTGAAGTATTTGAGGCAGGAGGAGTCTAATGGAGCGAGGCAAGGAGTTCCATAGAGTAGTGGCAGTACCAGAAAAGTCCTGACGGTGGAGTAAGAGGAGATGATAAGTGAGGAGGAAAGAAGAAGGTCATTAGCAGAGCGAAAAGGGCGGGGGGGGAGTATTTGGAGACAATCGCAGTGATATAACTGGGTGCACTGTTGTTGAGGGCTTTATATGTTAGGGTCATGATTGAAAATTTTATTCCGGAGGGTATAATTTTATCCTTCTTCCATACTGACATAATATAATTACTTATTTTAATGAAAGTTATTTGTTATATATAGAATTGTATTTTTCAGAAAAAGTACAAGAAGTAAGAATGGCCAATTGAAAGTCTCTATATTTCTAAACAAGGATGTTTGCACTTTCTGTTGGCTTGTACAGTCAGTCTGACCTGTTCCAAAATCAAATTATATGCAATTAAAAAAAGCAACTTATTTTATTTAACTACGTAGACTTTGGCATAGATCCACACAGAATGCATTAGACGTTATAACACAATTTAAGGGCTAGATATTATTGAACATTATCTCTCTTAAAAGGATCAATAAAGGACTACTGACATTTTTTCATTTTTCCTGCAACAAGTCTAAGCAAAGGTTACAGACAAAAAAAAAAAAAAAAAATCTGCTGTCAGAGAATTTATCCCACAATTATCGCTTTATGAATAGCAAAGAAAAATTGTCCCCTCAGGCTTTTAGAGATGTTACAGATGGTATTTTCATTTGCTCCAAGATTTCTTCAGATGGTGACTGCAGCCATGACATTATGAAATTCACTTCTGGAGATGAAAGCTATGGCAAGTCAAGCTATTAAATAATAAGGATATGACCCTATCGACAATGGTCTACATAGTTAGAACTCTGGTATTCCAAGTAGTAACATACTGATGTGAGAGCTGGACCATAGAGTAGTCTAGGCATCTGAGACTTTACACCGTTGAATTATGGTGTTGGAGAAACCTGCTTAGAGTCCCTTGATCTAATCAATCAATACTACAGGATTGAAGCCCAACTGTTCACTGTAATGTTTGATCATGAGAATTACCTTTCTAAGGTCTCCTTGGTCCACTTTTAGAGCCAAATAAATCAACAATCCCTGGTTTCATGAGTAAGTTCTGAGGTGCTGCAAGCAAATCTTAAGGCCCACTGAGCTTATCTGGAGGATTTTTGTCATTTGTGATGGTAAAAGAGGGCTGACTGAAGAAGATTTCCCAGTCCAATATCTTGAATGATGGCAGGTGGCCAAATTGAAGCTAACCAAACTGTGTGGGTGACAGTAGTTGACTTGCATATGGTCTTCTAAGAATTTTCTCTAATACTTCTCAAAGCCAACTAAGTGTCAGTAGCCTTTAAACCAGTACCTGGGCAGGATCCATCAAGAAGATAGCTTAGATGATGTAACATAAGAAGGGGATTTTGGTTTAATGGACCTTGCACATTTTTGCCTAAGTAACTAAGGAGTTGAAAACCCTCCCTGAATGGGCCCAGATGCTTTTTCTCAGCCTGTGTATTTATTTACTTGTATTTACTTTGTGTTATTAAAAAGTGTTTATAAGATCTGTTTTTACTGCCTAAAATTAGACAAATAGAACCTATATGGGGCTATTGCAGCATAGGGTTGGACTCTATAAGTCTGGATGTACAGTGTAGTGTCTTAACCTATAATCTCAAGAAAACATGCTGCAACATGATGCTGAGACTTGGTCCATGATAGGTCAGAACGCTACACTGGACATCCAGACTTATAGAGTCTTTGTTTGCATACGCTGCAGGGCGCAGACCCATACAGGGACTATTTATTTTAGTTTAGGCAGTAAAAACAGAGCATATAAGCACTTCTTAATAAAATAAAGTACATAAAAGTAAATAGACATATATATATATATATATATATATATATATAATAAAGGCTTCAGCAGTCCTTTCATTATTTTGCATGTGCATAACTAGATAGCACAATATTAATAACCCATCCAAATTTAAATTGCTATGTATGAAAAGCCCGCTTATCAGCTGTACCCTTTATGGTGATAAATGCCTGATGTCCTAATGCCCATATACATGGTATGTAAACATAGCCAGCTGCATATCAAAAGAATATTATGACGCAGTTTACTTAAAGTATGATGTAGATTCTCTTTCCTTGATCATCAAAACAAGAATATTATCAGTGCGATGTTTGCCTGGATAACCATAAAATGCTGCACATCCTTTTCCTTCTTCTGTTTATATTGTTCTGTAGTGTTTCCTGCTCTTAAAGGCTGTTGTCCTTGGCTCGAAACTCTTGCTCAGCTTTCAGGATAATTTCTCTCTTAAAAAACTGCTCATCATTTTTCTGCACTTGACGGTCGAGGTTTTTTTTGTGTTCTTTTGTTTTTTCCCACGTTGGTTTCCTGTTATGAGTTGCGTTGTATGAAGACTTCCTGAACTCGGTAAACATTTGTGGTATGTGGTTCCGCTAGAGTGTTTTCCCTATCACTGAATGCTGATTTCTTTTGTTCTCTAGATTATCCATATGATGTCAAAGGCTATTGTTTGAAGATGCTTTTCAAACCCCCAGACTGTGTCACTCAACACCATCACTGTCACCTCCATTTTGGGCACCATAGCCTAAAATAAGGCAGCTCATAACATTGAAAGTGCAACAACAGCTTTGATGGGGTAGAATCTTTGGGTGAGGTGCCATGGCAACAGTGAACTTTAGCTTTTTTGCGTGCATTGGAGTTGAGTGACTGTGTCACTCAATACCATTACTGTTACCTCTATGCTGGGCACCATAGCCTCTAACATTGAAGGTGTGACAACAGTTTGATGGGGGAGAATCTTGAGGTGAGGGTCTTTGCAACAGTGATCTTTAGCTTTCTGCATGTGCTGTTTGGCATAGAGGAATAGGAGCAGAACATTATCCTAATATAACTAATACCTATTACTTCTTTTCCAATCAATGTTGTGTGCTTGAGCCAAAGTAAAGAAACATGATGCATTAAAACCATTTCCTATTCAGTGCTTGGGACAGAGTCACCCACTAACTGCATTCTTGCTCAGATCCTGTAGCAGCTTCCTTGCAGGGAATCCCTAGCACTAATACACATAAACCTGCAGAGGAAAGGACCTAATCTGTGGACCTAATCTGTGGGATCCAACCATTGGCCGGTCCAGCTAGTCTCTCCTCATAACCTAACCAGTTAGGATGCATTCATTGGCCAGCTCACAATTCAGAGGAATAGTTATTGCACTGCTCTCTGGGAATCTGGACAAGGACATGGAAATGTGCCCACAATGCATTTTCACGCTTTAATCTGATACCACTTTATGCATGGATCATTTTAAGCATATGATTGATGCTTATATTTAAGTATTTACAGAGTATGCAGAATTAAAATATATATTTCCCAAACCTCCCATTCTTGCATTTAGACAACCACCAAATCTAAGACAAACATTGGTCAGCAGAAGATTGGCCATTGAGGAGCATAACAGAGAGAATGGCACAAAACCCTGCAACAAAAATCGCTGCAAATTATGTAATCACGTCTGTAAGGAGGACACACCACATAACAACAAGAGCTACAACATCAGATGATCATATTCATGCACATCCTCCAATGTAGTGTACATGACACAATGTACTGTCAAAAATTACACCTGAGGATGAATCTGCACAGACTCTCTGTCAAAAAGCGCAATGAGGACAGCTACTTTACTCCATTTGGGCAACACTTCGCCCAGAAGATTCACTCCATCCAAAACCTGAAAAATTAAAATACTCAGAGGGAACTTTAAAATTACGCAGGAAAGAAAGGGCTTCGAAATGAAAATGATAACACACGAATAATAATAAGAATACAGGCCATAATTTAGATGTGGAATTTGTGTTTCATTTACATATTTTCTTGTAACCTCTAACATTACGGATCATTTTTTTCCCCTCTGTTTTCTTTCTGTATATTTTCTGTTTTTTTACTGCTTTATGGTCCCCTTACTCCTTAAGATGTGAAAAAATGTACGACCCCAATGTATTTACTTTGACCTGCACTTCTGCAGACTTGTACACAGAACATTATTTGTGAATCCTGAAATTTCTGTCTTTCAATGAGAATCTAAAACCAGTATTGCCTCTAACTTCACAAAGAGAGGTCGCTCACGAAAGCTTGTCATAAAAATTATGAATATGTTCGTCTAATAAAAAAGGTATCACTATATACTGCATCCTCTATTCATAAACAGAATTTTCAAATATTCTGAATTTTTCTAAAAACGTTTTTATGTTTGTGGCTTACACAAATGCTGATGTTTTTAATTTGTTATATACTTCACAAACAAGTGCAGTTTTTTTTTAACTACAGCAGTCCTGTAATACCATACTTTACATTTGAATCATTATGTATGATACACCCTTTTATCACTAGTCCCCTGTATGGTAAAAATGGCAGATATTCTTAATGTCTACTTACATTGCCTATAAATATAACACAATATAATATTTTCTATACACAATTAAGGTTTTATGGAAAAATATATTTATACTGCATGGTCATCTTTAGCCAACTAATATATAGAACATGCCTATGATTAGCATAATGCCATCATGAGGCTAAATTAATCTAATATTTATGTCGATAGAATGGGCAGATTAGATCTTTTTGGCCAAATGTATGTTCATTTCAAATAGTTCCTCTCACTAGAATAGAGGTGGTAACAAGTTTTTATTTAAAAAGTATAACAATATTTCCTGTAGCATTTTTTTAAAGAGCCACTGCACAATCAGAAAATAAATATATGTTTGGAACTTTTGAGTCTACCTAAGAGCATAATTAATCATGGAATAAAAAGTCATACAGGTAGTTTTTAATTAGAAAAAAAGCGAAGGACCCTGGAGGGATCCATGATACATTGGTGGAAGTTGTGTTTGGGATAGGGGTGTTTATATTTCTCGAGAGCTAGGGTTGCATCCTTTGATGCAAGAGTCTGACCTAACATCACTTTCCATTTATAATATATGTACAGTAGAGTGATTTTATTTACATTACAAGTGCTACGTATTGTACTTTACCCCCCTTGCGGGTGCTCTAGAGAAGCGGCCCCCAAACCCCGGGCTGCGGACCATCACCGGTCCGCAGCCTCTGTTCAGCCGGGCCGTTTGTGTCACCAGCAGCCCCTCCTCCAGCAGCACCCTCCTATTACATGTTCAATGTGGTCCCTAGTACAGTAATTTCATTAGTCAGAGGCTGGATATCCTTCCCCTGCCGGAGCTTGCCACATCTTTGCCCATTTTGCCCATTCCTCCTTGCAAAACTGCTCCAGCTCCTTCAATTTGGATGGTTTGCGCTTGTGACTAGGCCATTCCAACACATTTACATGTTTCCACTTAAACCACGCAAGTGTTGCTTTAGCAGTGTATTTGGGGTCATTGTCCTGCTGGAAGGTGAACCTCCGTCCTAGCCTCAAATCACGCACAGAGTGGTACTGGTTTAGCTCAAGAATATCCCTGTATTTAGCACCATCCATCTTTCCCTCAACTCCGACCAGTTTTCAAGTCCCGGCTGATGAAAAACATCCCCACAGCATGATGCTGCCACCACCATGTTTCACTGTGGGTTGGGGTTCTTTGGGTGATGTGATGTGTTTGGTTTGCGCCAGACATAGCGTTTTCTTTAATGGTTAAAAAGTTACATTTTAATCTCATCAGACCAGAGCACCTTCCTCCATACATTTTGGGAGTCTCCCACATGCCTTTTCCCAAACTCAAAACGTGCCATTTAGTTTTTTTGCTGAAAGTAATGGCTTTCTTCTGGCCACTCTGCCATAAAGCCCAACTCTATGGAGCGTATGGCTTATTGTCATCCTATGTACAGATACTCCAGTCTCTGCTGTGGATCTCTGCAGCTCCTCCAGGGTTACCTTAGGCCTCTGTGCTGCCACTCTGATTAATGCCCTCCCTGCCCGGTCCGTGAGTTTTGGTGGGCGGCCGTCTCTTGGCAGGTTTGCTGTTGTGCCATGTTCTTTCCATTTGGTTATTATAGATTTGATGGTGCTCCTGGGGATCATCAAAGATTTGGATATTTTTTTTATAACCTAACCCTGACTTGTACTTCTCAACAACATTGTCCCTTGCTTGTTTGGAGAGTTCCTTGGTCTTCATGGCAGTGTTTGGTTATTGGTGCCTCTTGCTTTTGTGTTGCATCCTCTGGGGCCTTTCAAACAAGGTGTGTATATGTAATAACTGATCATGTGACACTTAGATTGCACACAGGTGGACATCATTTCATAATTATATGACTTCTGAAGGTAATTGGTTGCACCAGAGCTTTTTATCGGCTTCATAACAAAGGGGGTGAATACCTACGCACATGCCAATTTTCTGTTTTCTATTTTAAAAAAATAGTTTTATGTATATATTTTTCTCATTTCACTTCACCAACTTAGATTATTGTGTTCTGATCCATCACATAAAATTCAGATTAAAAAAACATTGAACTTAAGGCGGTAATGTAACAAAATAGGTAAAAAGTCAAGGGGGTGAATACTTTTGCAAGGCACTGTATATATATATATATATATATATATATATATATATATATATATACAGTATATATATATAGCCACTGAACATCTTGTTTTGTCTGTGTTATTTCACTCTATAATTCTGCCACAAACTAATGTATTAGTTCCTTTTAAAAGCAATTGGTGGTTCCAAATATTTTATAAAATATTAAAAATGTATTTGTGTTTGATGTTACTGGAATGGACATGTTGCTTATTAAGAAACACTGCTGAGAACACACCCGTTTTATAAATGAGTAAATTATTTGCCTTTTTTTTACATAAACAGTAATTTTATTATTAAGATAAAATTTAAAAATATGTATTAACTGTAAAGAGGTGGTATTATATACATATATGGGTGTTGAAATGCTTTTAAATCAGCTATTTCAATGAAATTAAATAATTATATAAAAAAAAAGCAAAAAGGAAAAAGGAGGATTCTAATGGATGGCAGTTCTAAAACTAAAGGCTTTACCCGCTGCACCACATCTCGTCATGATAAGCTATTTGGACTTTAGGGGCTATATAAACAATAACTTGACAATGACAATATATGAGCCATTTTAAAACTATACATTTTTCCTCCAATGTTGGGTATAACTATAGCTTGAAGAAGCCTGAAGCTCACCTAGAGTACCCCTGTCATATTTGGAATGATGGTGAGGATTTAAAAATAAATGCCAATGTTAAATGTAAAATGAGAATGATTCAGAGACCCCTTTGACTCAACTATCCTTTCCTACCATCATGAATTTATAAAAAAGTAAAACATGGATCCTGCTTCTACTTTTTAAAGGAGGGGTCTTAAGGGTCTTGTGCTTTTCTATGCCTCTAGGTGCGGTGAAGTGGGGTAATAAATTAAGTTATAGGGATCCCATGAAACTCTTTTATTAAATGGAAGATATTTAGAGGCTCCATGTCTCTATCTACTTATAATCTAGTTCATGGTTTCAGAGGACTAGGGTTTTTGACTCACCCTTCACTCCTTCTAGAGCTCATGTAAACAATGGTCATGACCCACCCCTGGCCTCTATGAGCGATGTCTAAAAACTCTTGGATGGCAATCATATCATTTTTCTAATAATTAAGAAATCATAGCTTGTATCATACACCAGGAGCCTCATTCAATTGAGCAATTGTAAGCTACAGTAGCCTGTAATGGAGGCTGTAAGTTAATTTGCTATTCAATTGGTCTTTTTTTTTTACGATCCGCAAACGGCTTACGTGTTACGGGCTTGAAATCCTGTTAACCTGTAACTTACTCTAAGCCATTGATCTTTCACATCCGTAAGAGTTACAATCGCAAATCGATATTCAATTGCTACAATTACTCAAACCCGCAAATGTTTTCACACCCGTAAATGGCAAATGTCAAAGAAATGGTGTGAAGATCTGTTTTCCTGACCAGGGTACTTTTGGATCCTGTAGCCATTTTGTCATAGGAACTATTCAGTGTAACACTGTGTAGGTAATTCACTGCAACTAGAGATAGTTCCATTTTGTGGCCACAAGATGCCACTGCAGGATGTTTGTGGTAAATATATGCATGTCTGTTTCTTAGTTCATTTTCCTGCCCAAAATTCCTGGATGTTGCCTCCCATTGATCCTCCCCTAAGAGCGGCCACCCAGGCCCATGGTTTTCCCTGCGTTCTGATTGGCTCTCCTATTTCTGTGGTTGGTTATTTCTAAACTGGGCGGAGAGTTTGCATATGTTCAGCTCACTGTGATGTAAATTCTTTGTTCTGGAAATGTAGATAAATCCTTTTGTGTAGTTGCAGTTTTTGAAATGCTGTGAGAGAGTCCATATTAAACCATGCTTTCTGGAATACCTAGGGAATGGTGTAATTTCCTTAAGAGGGAAGGCGTTTATCATTTTGCTATGCTAAAAATCACTTTGCTATGCTGAGCCTGTGTTCCTGATATGCTATTGATCCTGATATGACTGCCGGTCACGGGAGGCCCATTCCTTCTGAGAAGATTGTCAGCTGTTAGAGGGGAATTCCTGTAGCGCAAAGGCAGGAAGTGTTGGAGCTGAATAGCGCCCCTATCTGGGATCTTCACATGCGGGCTTCGAATTGAATGAGGCTCCAGCTTTGCACAGCATGGTCACCTGTAGCTTAATAGAATTTAGGCAGCCACATGCTCTTAATATAAATCTTTAGTTGTCATTTAATAATATATGTAGAATTATTTATTAGAATATTAAATAAAAATGAAATAAAAAAACTGAATAAAAATAAACATAAATATACAAATTAATAGTCTAATTCAATGGGGGCCAGCTCGGTCGTAGGTGGGCCAACAATTTCTGTATCTCTGCATGAACACAGATGGGTCAATCAGTATGAATATAATTGAGGGGTTCAGACATCCTGGACTGTTGGAGTTCTGTTGGTCACCAGGGGCCTCATTCAATTGCGATTTGGCCAATTGAATCGGGCTCTAAATAAGCACATAGCATATTTTTTTTAAAGAAGTTTTTAGTTAGTAAAAACCTTGATTTTGGATAGATGTTTACTTACTAAAAACTTCTTTAAAAAAAATATGTTATGTGCTTATTTTGACCCCTATTCAATTGGCTAAATTGCAATTGAACGAGGGCCCAGGTGTTTAATCATATTGGACGGAGCTGCAAAAGATATTTGTGGTTTATTTAATAATATACAATTAAATGGAAAACAGAAGTATTGACATTTTCCATTGTGCATTTAACTGGAAGATCAATCATATAGAATACTTAATGTATTCTATGTGCAAATACAGCAAAAGTGTCCTTGTGACACTAAAATATAAATACAATAAGCTAGAAGAGTAAATATAATGGGGTACAGAAAATCTAAAAAAAATAGCTCTTTAAAGAGTTGCTCTCATGACCCAGAGCGATGGGATCCATACACCCGAAAACATCCTGCTTTTCAGCTTACAAGCCACTTCTGGATTGTGAGATTTTGTGTTTATTTCAGTCTTTACATAGGCTATACATATGCATGTGTTTGGTCATTTAGGACTGCCTCTGTCAGGGTCTAAGTACTTTAAACTGAAATTCATACCCTTAATGGCTGAGATTGCTTTAAATGATGAAATAATAACAAAAAACATGATAGATAAAGCTTGGTATATATAGGTTTAAATAATAAGTCCAGTGCTTGAATCAATTTATGAGGTGGAACAAGCAGCAGAAGCATAGACAGGCTCTGTAGCCGAGAGGCAGTCTTAGAAGCAGACTGTCAATGCAGCAGATGACTACTTGAGCAAAAGAAACTGAAAGCAAAGGTCCTCAGAAGCAGGCCGGGAATAGAAGGCAGGAACCAGCACACATGTATTGGTCTTTGTATAGTATTTGGATCTGAGCAGAGTAGTTAGTGCAGGAATAGCCTGCAAGACAGGATAGCAGACATCAGTAGTGTAGGATACAGCATCTGCAGTAGTGATACAAGCAGACCAAAGACTTGCAATAGGATAACACAACAGGGTCCTACAACTGCCACTTTGCTGTGATCTCAGCCAGATCTTGAAGGTCTCATTTGATACAGATTGACTAAACACCAGCATCTGTCAGCGACTAGGAGCCTGGTTATTACACAGGGTGCAGACCCATCTTTCTTAGGTCTCTCTTGCGACCTACTCAGTCTCTGAGACACTACAGGCTATGGATTGATAGGAACAACCAGCTTGGCCTTACTTGACTTACTCTGGGACCTACCAAAACTTCTGATAGCCTCCCAGTTAGAGTTAAAGACTTTATAAGAGACGGAGACAAGCAGGTTTAGAAGTTGTTATTTGAAAATAGGTTTAATATTAACTTTTGTTTTTCTAAATAATTGAATAGGGCTTTTATTAAAGATCAAAGTTTAATTAAAACATACAGCTCCTATTGTTAGAACATTGCAGTAGCCCTAAACATCAGTTAGCGTGTGTTTATACATGTAAACATGAGTGATCATAATCTTATCCCTTGATCATACAGGGAAAATGAACACAAGGAAATTAGTCAATTTCACGGCAGGGGCCGGGAAAATCCTGGAGTTTTCACATCCAACTAAATCAAACAATGTTGTACCAGATAGGATCCAGCTGCCGTCTTTGTTACATATAATTATGTTTGGCAAAGCACATTGTTCAAACACCTGAATTTAAAGTTGCGGTTTAAAAAACAGGAAAATCTGTGACCTCAAACAATAAAATAGTACAAAAACATACAATTCACACTACAAGGTTAAGATATACTCCACCACAACTTCTTTGCAGTCTTATCAACCTTCTGGACTCTGATGCGTTGTTCATTGGCCAAATTTATATGATATCAGTTTTAGAGATGCTCTTATGATAGATTTTACACAATGCTCTTGCACAAGATTGGCCGAAGAACAATTATTATTATTATTATTAGCCTTTATTCTCTATACATGAGCGGACAATGAATACATGCTAAGACAAAATGACATAAGCATCCACTGGCAGAAGGCTAGATAAAGGCAAGTATTTTAAGTCACTAGGCAATCTTGAAATCACAAGGAACTTTGTCATGTTGATGGCCACCAACATATAGAAATAGTTTATTGAGGGTCTTCCAAAAAAGCATCTTTGGGTGCACCAATGCCAAATCATAGGCCATTATTTGTGTATGCATCTGCAACCTACATTTATTTTGGGTGGTATTTGGCCTATTTTTATGCATGCCAGCTTCTCCTCAAGACAGAAATGAAAGCAAGCTATTACTCGTGTGTCAATTGGTGCCAATTTGGAGCACCAGCAACTATATTCTGTTGTTTTGCTCTGTGCTCCAACTTGCCTTTTCCTGATACTGATTACTGATCTTGTATAGCCTTTGGCTCTCTAACTTGGACTTCCTTTATATCTGGCACTTCGACCCTTTGCTTGTTATACAGATTTCTCAACCCTTGGCTTTGTTCTGATTGATGAATTTCATGACGTTCAACTCTTACTCCTCCCTGTTCCTTTCTCTTCATGTATGAAAATGCTGGGGAACTTTCCAAATGTACTCACCCCAAGGCATTTAAAACATAAAATGTTACTTGTGCCAATTACTCTACATGGCCCTTGTGACGCTTTGATTGATCATGAAGAATAATGCTGTCCTTTACTGTTAGTGGGCACTGCATTGGAATTTGAGGACAGTGATGACTAAACATAAAATGAAATGTATACATACACTGGTCAAAAAGAAGTCAATGACCTTGTGGAAACATGCAGAAAGTCATATCACGTCCCAGGGCCTGATGTTCACCGATCCTGCTTTAAAACTTCCATTTCCCATTAGATAGTCTCCAAACGTGTGTACATTCCCAAAGAACATTAACTTGTCTTTGTCCAACCCTGATACAACTTAGATGATCTTTTCATCTTATTTCCCTTGATTGCTGAGGTTGACTTATTGTGTCCATGATTTCGCTTTGGTCCTGTTGCCCAGTTTCAGCAACAAACCCAAACCTCAATGATGTACCTTGGATGAAGGCACAATATACAAATCTAAATAAATACATTAAAAAAAATAACCACATCCCCAAAAAATTAGAGAATTCAGATATTTGTCAGTTCAGTGGGTACCAACCACTGTGAGCAGCTTCCTAATATGAAGAAAACCAGACTACAGGAAGTAAATACCGTATATATTCTGACACACATACAGCCAGATGATTAAGGGCTGTGAGTATTTTATTCACCACTTGATTGTTCAAGATATATGTGTTTATAAAGTCAACTATAAAGCAATCTGTAAATAAAATTGTTTCAAAATTAATATTACCAGCCTGGTGTGCTGGACCAGTTTCCTCTGTTATGTGACTCACAGTGTTGGTCTGGAAGACATTGAAGTCACAGTATTCAGTAGCTGTGATTTACCCTTCCTGTAATATGTGCATGTGTGCCCCCACCAGATGCCATTAGTAATGTCAATTATTTTCTTTTTCTTTGTTGCCTGATTTTACCAAAACAATGGGAAATGAACAACTCCTGAATAATTAAACAGCCGCCAGATAACTTCAATGGCTTCCATAAAAAAAAATATGAGCCCTATTCTATTAGAAGCTCGCAAATGCCTCTAACCCATAATTTCTGCTGTAGGAGTTTTTTCTCTAAATGTTTAGATATATTCTATTGACTCCAGCCCGCAATGTACCTCCTTCAGCCTAAACTCGTAAACCCTGCCTTTTTAAGTCTGATTTCAGGCAGCGTGATCATATGATCTGAAAATATTACAGCAAGCCCGTAATTTACTAAAGACACAGCCAATAGTAAATGAGCCCATCATCATGATATCAGGAAAACATGATAGTTACACGTAATCTGCGATCAGAGGCTACAAATTAATTAGTGCCAATAATTAATATTTGCTGATTGTCCATGTGGGTTTCATGATATGTATTTGCCCCTTGAGTCCCGGGTTTAATATTACTCATAAATAATATTTAAAAATAATATTTATTAATTGCATATTTGTGGGTTTGAGACTGTTGTGCAATTAATTCTAATGTCTTTCCAGGCCTTCCTGTGCTTTTAAAGTACAGTATTGTGTGTTTAATTGCTGTTACAGCTATAATAAGCATTTGAAAAAGCCCTTGTGAGTCCTATTTAGTATTCATAATATTTTTGACAGAAACTTGATACTTTTTTCACTTGAGAGTTAGACGTTATTTGCAAGCTAGCGCTGCGGGTCTAATACAATATTGATATTGTGTAACTTTAATTATTTAGCTCTCATAATATTCGTGCTGTGCTCAAACAAATGGAGTTCTTAGCCCAAATGTGCGTCTTTGTGGGATTGCGAGTAGCTAATCTGTGGCAATTTTAAGAGCAGTTTTAATTGTGTATAAATTTATGATGGATACATACAGGCATTTACCTGGTGCCAACACTAGTTCTTTAAGCAAAAATCCTCATTTTATTGAAACATATAGTTAAAAATAGGATATATGAAGGGCATTGCAAATTAAATCACTGTACAATTACCCTCTAACACATTTCAAGTCTTTTAGGAGCTTGCCTAATAGAGGTACAGTATGCCTGGTGTAAAGATATCTGTCAGAATTTAGGCTGATGGTTTGTTCTTCCCAAATATTCCTGAGCTGTCGCATTTAGGTAACAATATCACCTCGCAATGTACCAAATAATCAGGTAGACCTTTTTTTTAACTAGGTTTTTTTATAAATTCTATCCTTCTCAATGTAGTTTTCATATAAAAGTACACTTAATTTACCTTTAAGAAGCCACAACAGTGTCTGGCACCATCAATTTATTCCTGTTTATTTCCATGCATGCTGACATCTTTCACATATTTGGTCTGTTTACTGTATTTAGAGAGCTATAAGTATGGTAAATCAAAAACTCAATTTTATATTGATTGATGCTCTTGGTTCATCCTAAGATTATCTATAGCGATGACTCTACCTGAGTGGCACAAGATGAGGGCAGTAAGATGAACATATGGGCTCCTATTCAATTGAGCAATTGTTGGTTACTGGAGTCCATAATGTAGCCCGAAAACTAATTTGCTATTCAATTGGCGTCTTTTTGCTACTCACAAACGATCTACGGGTTACAGGCTAAAAATCCCTGTGTTTGTCAAAATCGTAACTCCGACCCAGCTAAGCCTTTGATCTTTCAAGCCCGTAAATGTAACAATCACAAATCGCTATTCAATTGCTTACAATTCCTCAAGCCCGCAAATGTTTTCACACCCGTAAATGGCAAATGTAGAAGACAATCCTGCAGGTACCAGATAGGACTCGCAAGGGGGTTAAACACCTGTTCGTAGCACTGTAAAGGCAAATAAAAACTCAATACTGCACTTTAAAACATGAAGAAAGTGATGAAAGATATTATAATTAATTGCCTCATTGTCTCAAGCTCGCAAATCTGCAATCAAATTTTTTTTTTTTTTAAACTTTCATTTCTGTGTTCTATCAATCTTGGTAATCAAGGAGTTAATACATACCAGGCCACCCACATGGACTAGAACATTTCCTTCATTCTTTTTTATTATTTTGTGCATTGCCGGATTGCGAGTCCAATCGCATAACGGACTTCTAAACGCTAATTGATTGAAGTTTAACCACCATGTTTTAATGATGTCATGATGACGGTCTCATTTACTATTGGCTGTTTCTAAATCGGGAGTTACGGCCTTTACTTTTTATTATATAGCAAAAATGATTTAAAGTAAGAAACTTTACTATGTTTGGTGCTTCATACCAGCTGTATTAGTGACCTGGGAAAGTGTATGAGCAATATATGGTCTCTCCTTTTCCGTTAGTGATTGCCGAGTGACCGCTGGCTGGCTTGCCAATCAGGAGGTCATTGGATATAGCCTCTCCTACATTACTGTGTCTATAGCAACACCTTTTCGTTGGTGCTTTCCCGTTTTCACAGAGCTTGCTACGTTATGGTGCAACTGAATGTCTGGCGGTATAACCAGATGGGTAGGCTGGACTAGTTAGCCTTGGTTGGCAGCCAGCCTAGGAGAAGGAAAACTCTGATTTCAAATCCGGGCAGATGCAGTTTGTTAGCCCTGTAATGCCATCCATCTAGGAGAAGGACACTCCAATATAACACCTAAGACTCGAGGACCTTACTGTCACCGTCCAAGCTTGCTAGGACATGACAGATGAACCCTGTGTGTAAAGGGTGGGACCAGTACCGCGCATACTGAAGCTCACCTAGAAACTCCATTGCGCAGGCCCAAGGCGGCACGTCTACATCTAGAACAATCAACATTTTAAAGCCCTGCAGCGATAGGAAAGGGTAACTCTGACTGCATCATTTTTATGTGCGTCCCACTTCAAAACATACAGCATGCTACAATTTTCAGTGTCTATGCCCCAACTCTTCAAGCGGCTCCTGCAGAAAAGGACAGGTTTTACAGGCACCTGCGCAATCTTGTACAAAACGTCCCTGTAGACCACAAGGTCATCATCCTCAGCGACTTCAATGCCAGACTAGGCAAGGATTCAGAAGCTTGGAAAGGTGTACTTGGCAATCATGGTGTTGGAAACTACAATGACAACAGACCTTCTGCACTGAGCAGAAGCTTACCATCACCAATACAGTTTTCCAGCAGAAAGACAGACTAAAGACAACCTGGATGCATCCTCGGTCCAAGCACTGGCATCTTATAGACTATATTCTGGTGCGCCAGCGAGACCTTTAAGATGTCCTGCTCACCCGAGTGATGCCCAGCACAGAATGTTATACGGACCACCGTCTGGTGTGTGGCAAACTTCTACTCAATTTCAATCCTAAATCCTGAGTAAAGGAGCCCCAAAGATGACATTACAGATCGGTAACCTCCAGTCAGCTGAAGTAAAGGCCACCTTCCAGGTGAATCTCCAATCAACACTAGAAGATTGCAGATGTTTCACGGATCCCTCCTCAGATGCTCTATGGGAATATCTCAAAATCAGCATCTTGCAGACCTCTGAAGAGGTCCTAGGTTTCTCCACAAAGAAAAACAAAGACTGGTTTGATGAAAACAGTCCAGAGAATTACTGTTGGAAAAGAGATCTGCCCATCAAGCGCATCTCGCTCAGCAGCTTTCCGTCTTGTGTGCAACAACTTCCAACGAAAGCTTCAAGAAATTCAGAACCAATGGTGGACCTGTTGTGGACGAATTTCATAAAAATGTATATTATGTCCATGCTGCATTCCTTTCCTTACAATATATCATAAGATAAGGCACTAATTGCTTTTATTCTTTATTTCCTGAGAGTCCTAAGATGGCTACTGAGCTGTATCCTGGGAGTCCTAAGATGGCTACTGAAGTGTATCCTGAGAGTCCTAAGATGGCTACTGAACTGTATCCTGGGAGTCCTAAGATGGCTACTGAATCATATCCTGGGAGTCCTAAAATGACATTCATATCCGTGACCAAATAAGGATATGAGCCCCGCCACCTTCCAGAGCCACTCAGAAGCTTCACATAAACTGACCATAATGACATCAACATCCGAGACCAAATATGGAAGGACCCTTCCTACCTTGTCAACCAATCAATAACTCACTAA
This sequence comes from Discoglossus pictus, assembly GCA_027410445.1. Classification (NCBI taxonomy): domain Eukaryota; kingdom Metazoa; phylum Chordata; class Amphibia; order Anura; family Alytidae; genus Discoglossus; species Discoglossus pictus. The sequence goes on from CM050164.1 coordinate 465,573,570, forward strand.
CTGTCTAACAATGCGTCGTATGATTCTTATATCTGATCAACTTATATTATATAAGTTGCTATGTTGTATTTGGGGGGGTTCGCTCGTTGGTTCGTTCGTTGGGAAGAATACAAGAAGTTTTATACCAGAACTTTTGGGTCTGTGTAAATTCTTGTCTCTGTGTGCACGCATGCCCAACAGACGGATGATTTGGACAGGAACAGATATTACATAATGGGATTATTTTTATCCATCCAAAACAATTGGCGCTCCAACGTGAGGCCCTGGGTTGTGACCAACAGATAGCAGACAAGGAAGACTTTGGGACGATCTGTCGTGGCATAAAGGAGCCTGATCAACTCAACTCAGATATATGGTAAGGTTTAATGTTTTTTTAAAACCTTGCATATATATGAATAATGATGCTATAGATCTGCCACTTTGTCTTGGGCTGCTACTGAAGGCACCAAAAGTACAGATAAATTGCTTGCCCAGGGTCTACCTTGAAGAAATATCTGTACTGAATAATATCTGTTGCCTGTGTATGACTGTTGAGAGTGTGGGTTTAGAGATTTCTTAGATATTGTGTTCAAGGACATACATGTGTACGTGCAGCAGGCTCCAGGGACAGATTAAGTAGTGTCCGAATAACACTATAGCCCTGAAATAGCCGTACGTACAGACGTACATATGCATACCTTTCTTTAGGAGGGTCTATGCATGGTGGATAGCCGAGTGTCTCTTTGGGTTCATTATGTTCGTGCCTTGGTAACGTGATGAACCCGGGAGATATCTATCACACACACTTAGGTGTAAGAGCATGTATGTGGGATGCAGACTTCAGGGACCGATTTATTGTGTCCGAATAACATGATAATTCTCTGAAGGCGTCAATTTTAACACACGACGGTGTGAGATTTTGAACTGCAATGTTTTAAGAGTCAGAAATGTTCTGCAGAAATTGATAAATATTACTGTGATCTGTAATTGCTGGTTGTGATGCATGTTTTAATGAGAAATGTAGCTTAGAATTTCTTTCCCTGAAGCTGAAGCTGAAAGCTGATTTCTGTGCAGCTGTATGTGTATGCTTCGACCTTGAATCAGTCTGTGAAAAGAAATTTACTCCCTCCTCCCATCCCGTTAATTCTCTTAAGGTCGTATGAATTTTGTACAGTAAGTGAATGTCATGTTTCTGTTCATGTTTTCATGCTTAGTTATTCTTTCTATGCAAATACTTAAGGTCGTATGAATTTTGTACAGTAAGTGAATGTCATGTTTCTGTTCATGTTTTCATGCTTAGTTATTCTTTCTATGCAAATACTTAAGGTCGTATGAATTTTGTACAGTAAGTGAATGTCATGTTTCTGTTCATGTTTTCATGATGTTGTTAGATTTTGCTTACAAGAAATAATGTTTGTGTGAAAATAGGTGTGTCCTGGGAGGAGATTGAAAAAAAAAAAAAAAAAAGAAAATAGTTCAAGATATATACACGGAGTTACACTTTGAGACCGCACATCAAATAGATATCTCAAAGGAAACAGTACCTTAGGATTTTAAACGTACAGTATATATATGATGCAGACTGAGAATTGGTTGTGTAACAAACACAACAACATAACAATCATCAGAGGTGTCAATGAACACACCTTAGACAGGTATGTTGGGTTTTTGGATTATTAATCCAAGGAAGGACTCTCCATAAATTCTGCAATGTAATGGGAGATTATTTGTTTGAATACATTGCATGTAACAGTTTGCATATTTCTGTGTATTTGTGAGTATATATATATATATATATATGTATATATGTATGTATATGCGTGTATTCTTTTGAAATATTTTGTCTGAAGTTTCTGTGTGTTTGTAACTCAATATTTTACTCTTTGGAGAGTGAGGTGATTGGTCTGCATTTTGAAAAGACGTGTTAGGGGTTTGGCCAACCCCTTCTCACAATTAAACAGTTAAGCAGACCACTCCCCTTTTCTCATCCCACCCTTCTCTGTGTGTGTGTTAGGTTTTTTTATGTGAAAAAAATGTTTGTCTGTATCATTGAGGGGAAATGAGAAGAAGGGAGGTTGCAGGCAGAAGAATGGTGGCTGGTTCTGGGTGGGAACCAAAAGTTTGCTACAAGATAGTGGTTTGTGGAATGAAACTCTTAACACACAGCCACCGCCCCATCATGGCTCCCAACTTAGAAAAATGGGAGTGGACTATAACTTTAGTACCAACCCCCTTTTAGAACTATGACACGCCCCTATACCCCATCTTAAAGGTAAACAACATCTACTATACCACCGCTGCTGGAGTCAGTGCCCTGTATCCACTACTCCTTGGTAATATGAATCTTTATTAAAAGGAAGTTATAGGAGACATTCAATGTTTTATTAAGCTTTACTATGGAACAAGAAGTATACGAAAGAAAAAGTAAACGCAACATTACTTTAAGATGTTCTGTTTCATATACTGTTATTTTCAGATTCTCTGTGAGCGACTCCCCCCTGCTAGTCTCTGCTCATGTAAATTAACTCCTACATGCCTGTCTGCAACGCTGATACAGAATTCTGTGAGTTATTAATAGCATGCGCTCCGGATGAAATAGCAAATCAGGCTATTAATTTGTCAGATATTACACAGGATAAAACAGTCAGTGGTAATATATCATTCCAGACACGAGACTCAGATGCTGGGAGCAGCCTTTGTGGAGGGATTGAAGAGAATCCATCAGGAAAGATTTATTAACATCTCGTCCTGAGTACAAGGTGTTGCCATTAGAGACTTTGTTATTAGTTGCTAAAAAGGGCGTGAGTTCTCACAAGGTAATGAGAAGTCTACAAACATTATGGTGTCTTCTGAGCAGGAGGAGACAGAGCCAACAAGAACAATAAAGTGTTTTAATTGTAACAAAGTTGGACACCTTAGGGTTCCACCAGTTATGGTGAAGTTAAAACCAGTAGCTGAAATAGCACAAGAAACTGGTATCTAATGGCCAGAAAGTCTCCCTATAGTACTGTTAAGTGGGGGATACACCCCTGGAGGGAAGTTTTCTCTGTCCCCTCACGAGATCCTATTTGGGTCTGCTCCTAGATTAGGGTGTTATTATCCTCAGCAATTGAAATTTAAATCTGTTGTATTTGTTGATTATGTGATTGCTTTATCTCAAGCACTGACTAAAATACACGCACAAGTGTTTTCTTCTATTCCAGATCCGGAAGTAGACACTGGTACTCATCAACTACTTTCTGGAGATTGGGTCCTGGTCAAAAGATTTGTGAGAAAGAATCCTCTGGAATCCAGATATGATGGTCCCTTTCAAGTTTTTCTAATTGCTGCACAGTCAGTTAAACTTGAAGGACGGCCTACTTGGATCCACACATCTCATTGCAAAAATAAAGTTTCAGTACCGGACCCATAGCAACCAACATTATGATGATCATAACACATATCCTTTCCTGTCTGTTCTTAACTAAAGTAGAACCTTCTGCATTCATTAGTGAGAAGAGAGATGGTATTACATTTTGGTACAATCCATCTAAAAACACATATGAACACATTGTCCTTTGATTATTGTCATGTTGTATGTTGCCAACAGCTAAGCGTGACTCAACAATGTAACTTGTACGAAGACACTCTCAGCACATCTATATACATATATGTTACAAACCAGACTTGGGGAAAAGATTGTAGTCATTGGGAAGCTGTAGGATGGAACACTGGGACAGCTTGGGGCTACAGACCACAGAGTGCCTCAGATAGAACAGATTTGAGTGGAAGCCCTTCACTTGAACGTATGACTCTAATAAAGCCAGGCAAATGCTCGCCAAATGGCAAGACTGGAGCTAACATGCGACTTACTCTGACTATCAAGAACCCCAGACCCACAGACACAGGTACATACCTATGGGTGGCCCAGACCCACAGACGCAGGTACATACCTAATGGGTGGCCCAGACCCACAGAAGCAGGTACATACCTAATGGGTGGCTGGGTTAGAGGAGAAGCAAAAGGACGGATTGGTAAATTTATGTTCAGAGATCTAAATGCACCACTCATATCAGAAGACTATTGCAAGTACAACACACTCAGGCATTACCCCAAATGACTGATATCAGTGAACCTGCGTACGAAGGAACCCTAACAAATGAAATTGGGTTCACAGACCTCAACTTATGGCTGGAATGGATGAAATATAACATAGAGTCACATAATAAGACTAATTGTTATGTTTGTGTAAGTGCCAGACCTCACCTAGGCACTGTTCCACTTATGGTAACTATGAAGGAAGAAAAGTGTTTCTTAAGTCTTTATAAAACTACCCAGACTAAAAGATCTAAATTGTGAATAATGGGAAAACAGGTATCCCATTATACCTGACAATTTACATCCAGGTGAAGGTATAACCATATACCCAGGTAATTACACATGCTAAACAAGGAGTACACCTCAATGGAGAAACCTAAAGAGGTTTAAGCAAGGGTTCTGCATTATATATTGTATTGGTTTCACAGTTTACAGAACACACACAAACATTGGGAGACATATATTGGATATGTGGGGACATGAAGCTCAGATCAAGACTAGAGGGTATCTGGTATGGTAAGTGTACCCTGATAAAGGTCATAATGCCAGTGCACATAGTGCCCATACAAACTGATACCTCACCACACACCCTACTGACATCATCTAGACACAAAAGAAAGGTGTCTTCCCCACAAGGTAGCTTTGACCCCCTCTATTAGAGTCCCAAGGGGGGTGCCTGATGAGTTTAAGGCCCGAAACCAGATAGCAGCAGGATTTGAATCACTGATACCAATGATTGGTGTAAATAAAAATGTTGCTTGAATCAATTATATATATTAGAAACAGCAAAGGTTTGTGGATTACACAAGACATGCTCTGCAAGGAGTTGAAAAACAATTGAAGGCCACATCACACATGGCCTTCCAAAATAGAATGGCACTAGACATGATCCTTGCTAAAAAGGGGGGAGTGTAAAATGCTCCCCGACACTGGCAACTGCTGCACCTACATACCTGATAATATGGGTCCAAACGGTAAGATTACTTTAGCCATTAAAGAAATAAACAACTTGGCACAAGAATTGAAGGAGAATTCTGGAACCACAGACTATTGGGATAAATGGTTTGGGTGGATGAATAACTGGCACCAGGTATTGTCACAGGTTGGAATTGTCTTTCTTTCAATACTGATAATTCTTGCATTTGTTACCTGTTGTACTATCCCCTGTGTCCGAACATATTTAAAGAAGTCAGTTACTGGAGTCACACCAACCTTTGTGCACCAAGAAATTTATGAAGATGACTGTAAGGAGTCACATAAGATGTTACGGTCTATTATGTCTAGAAATGAAAGTTCTACATAAACCCCTTGTCCCACATGTTCCTGAAACAAGGGGTCAGGGATAGCATCTGACTCGCCTATGACAGTGGCAAGAGGGGTCATGGACAAGCCATGGCAACTCTAACGTACAAAGAAGAACGGGCGTTCATTGGTGCAGATGTGCTAGGGCTTTCTTACATTCATCCACAGGGACAGTTGTACACATAGTCTCTAGAGGGGACTGTTACTATTTATATGCCGTTTATATGACTTTATACTTAATTAATACGTTTTACTAAGAAGAAACCTATATCTTTACTCAGACATTTTATGTAGTACTCTCTAGAAGAGGAAGATATAATACATCTAACCTGTCATATCTACAAGAATAGAATATAAGTGTAATAAGTAACATAATATAGCATTTTAGGGGGGACTGTTGTGGACGAATTTCATAAAAATGTATATTATGTCCATGCTGCATTCCTTTCCTTACAATATATCATAAGATAAGGCACTAATTGCTTTTATTCTTTATTTCCTGAGAGTCCTAAGATGGCTACTGAGCTGTATCCTGGGAGTTCTAAGATGGCTACTGAAGTGTATCCTGAGAGTCCTAAGATGGCTACTGAACTGTATCCTGGGAGTCCTAAGATGGCTACTGAATCATATCCTGGGAGTCCTAAAATGACATTCATATCCGTGACCAAATAAGGATATGAGCCCCGCCACCTTCCAGAGCCACTCAGAAGCTTCACATAAACTGACCATAATGACATCAACATCCGAGACCAAATATGGAAGGACCCTTCCTACCTTGTCAACCAATCAATAACTCACTAACTGTCTAACAATGCGTTGTATGATTCTTATATCTGATCAACTTATATTATATAAGTTGCTATGTTGTATTTGGGGGGGTTCGCTCGTTGGTTCGTTCGTTGGGAAGAATACAAGAAGTTTTATACCAGAACTTTTGGGTCTGTGTAAATTCTTGTCTCTGTGTGCACACATGCCCAACAGACGGATGATTTGGACAGGAACAGATATTACATAATGGGATTATTTTTATCCATCCAAAACAGACCAACCTCCCTGAAAGAACTCAGCGTTCGGCAGATGTCTGTGACTACAGAGGGTTTTATGAAACCCTAAAGGCCATGTATGGCCCTACACGCCTGGTTCAAAGCCCATTGTGCAGTGCAGACGGTCAAACACTCCTTACAGACAAGTCATTGATTCTGAACCGATGGTCTGACCACTTTCAGACTCTATTCTGTGCCAACCGCATTGTTTCAGTCTCAGCGCTCTGTCGCATTCAACAACAAACAATGAAAACAGAACTGGATGAAATCCCTATTCTCGAAGCGACTGTAAAGCTAAAAAATGGTAAGGCTGCAGGAGTTGATAGGAACCAAGCTGATATCTGAAAAACATGGGGGCCCAGCACTTCACGCTAAACTCCATGAGCTCTTTGTTTGCTACCGGCGCCAAGGCAAACTGCCACAGGACCTTTGTGATGCAATCATCATCACCCTGTACAAGAAGAAGTGAGAAAAGTCAGACTGCTCCAATTACTGGATAACTCTGCTCTCTGTCGCATGGAAAATCCTTGCAAGAGTACTCCTCAACAGACTGGTCGCCACTATCGCAGAAGAACTCCTCCCGAGAGTCAGAGGTTTTTGTCTCAGGCAGCTCCAAGAGAAATGCAGAGAATAGAACAAGGGACTTTATGTGACGTTTTTGTCGACCTTACCAAAGTGTTTTACACTGTGAGCAGGAAGGGTTTATGGCAAATCCTGGAACGTATAGGATATCCTCCCACGTTTCTCATCCAGCTACATGAAGACCAGCGTGGCCAAGTCAGGCCCAACAATTACCTATCTGAGCCCTTTCCAATAAGCAATGGCGTGAAGAAGGGCTGTGTTCTTGCACCCACTCTATTCACGCTATTCTTCAGTATGATGCTGCAAAGGGCCACAACAGACCTTGATGTTGAGGATGGACTCGTTCGAGACGTACTCTTCGGCGACAATGCTACCCTTGTTTCCCATACGGCAACAGTTTTGCAGCAAATGACATCTTGCTCCGCCGAGGCTGCTGAGCTCCTCAGTCTAGAAGTCAGTTTGAAGAAGACTGAAGTTCTCCACCAGCCCGCACCTCAGGAAGATTACTGTCCTCTTCGCATCCCTACTGGCAAGTCTAAGTTGAAAACAGTCCGACAGTTTACCTACCTGGGTTGCATCATCTCCTCGGACGCAAAGGTTGACAAGGAAATTGACAACAGACTGGCAAAGGCAAATGGTGCATTCGGCAAGTTATATAAAAGAGCTTGGAAAAACAAGCATCTGAACAAGTGCACAAAAGTCAACGTGTACAGAGCTGTTGTGCTGACCACCTTTCTGTACAGTCTTGGGTTACTGACCGCCACCACCTACGACTTCTTGAGCGCTTTCATTAATCATGCCTCCGCACCATCCTTAACATTCACTGGAATGACCACATCCCCAACACTGATGTCCTAGAACAGGAAGGGATCACAGGCATTGAGGCCATACTGTTGAAGAAGAAGTTGAGCTGGGCAGGACACATCTCTAGGATGGAGCATGATCGACTTCCAAAGATTGTTCTATATGGTGAGCTCACCACTGGCAATTGTGACAAAGGAGGGCCAAAGAAGAGGTACAAGGACTCACTGAAACAGTCCCTTGATGCCTGTCATATTGACCATCGTCGATGGTCCACCTTAGCTTCCGACCGAAAAGCATGGAGAAGTACCATTCACCAGGCTGTCTCCTCTTTCGAGACCACACGCAGGGCTGGTCTTGAGGACAAGTGGAAACGTAGAAAAAATGGTGTCACTACAGCACCCAACAGAGAACAAACCTTACTGTGCAATCACTGTGGTTGAGTCTGCCTGTTTCGCATTGGCCTCCTCAGCCACCTAAGAGCCCGTAAATGTGGACACCCCTCTTAAATCTTCGTTCGCGAAGCCAAGCCTATATTGCTCTGTCAAATGTAGTAAAATGAGTTCGGCCCCTGATGACATCAACACGGCGCTGATGAAATCGCATCAGGGTTTGCGTCTGAGGACATGCGTATCGCACTCAATGTATTGGGAGCATAGGTAGTTTTGGATTTCGTTCCTCCAATAGGGTCTGTATCATTTGCTTTCTTAATTATGATATAACTTTGGTGATGTTCGGTGGTAATACTAGGGAATTTAGCAATAGGTGTTGATTTATGATCAATGAGGAGTTTGTTGTATAATCTGTGCCCTGATACTGTTGTTTGCAGGGGCTCACGAATTTGTCATCATAACTTTATTAGTATCTTTATGTGATTATAGTAAAAATGAACAGCATGTATGAACTTCAATAAGTGGTTATCTGCACTTTTAAGAGCTGATATATAGTCCTATATTTACTTTAGTTATGAGCTATTACAAGAACACACATTGTTCACATTGTTTCCTATTATAATCTTACCCCAGTCTGCTTAGTGCCCACCCACCATACACAACACTGACGCGTCCTAATGATGTAATCGACAGTGCTACAACAACCAGATCAGATGCGCGTTTCCCTTAGTTTCAGCAGTCTATTATTAACTGAAAGCAGACTGATATAGATAACTACTGGCATATTAAAATAGGATAAAGAAGGCCCTATTTGTTGTTTTCAATTCTGTGCATGTTGATATTTTGTGTTCTTGGCCCAGCATATTGTGATACAGAAGCTGGTGATACAAGTTAATGGCTTGGTTATGCCAAACAAAAACAAATGAGGGGAGAAATGCAGCCAAAACTACAAGAGGAGGCCCCTCAAGAATGTCAAGAAGTGTTTTCTTTACTAGTTTTCTTATTTTATTGGTTACTGGAAATTGATTAATTGTATGTAGATTATCTGAACTGCATTATTCTGGTTCCCCACTAATACTCTCTTATCCAGCTCCATGTCAAGTGATTAACCACTGCGTGCAATGGCAGAGCTACCAGTGGTGCAGGGGGTGCAATGCAAAAGGGTAATTCTCTAGAGGGCCCAGAGCGGAGTAATTTGTTTTTGCATTTAATTTTATTTTCTGTAGAACATTACGACTGAAGCTCCAAGAGATGGCAGTGTGGAGCAGATCAGCACACTGGGCATGTGTATCAGGGAAGAGGTGGAAAAGAGCATTGGCTGGATGACAGCAATGTACAGGGGAATGGATTTTGTGAGGTGGGTGCTGAGAGGATATTGGCACTATGTGATGTGGGTGCTGAGAGAGATTAGTTGCAGTGTGGGGTTGGATCTTGAGAGAGGTGGGTGCTCTGTATTGGTGGGTGTTTGGCATTAGCAAGCTGGTTATATATGTCCAGGAAGCGGTGTTTGATAGAGGGGGTTCCTTTGTCACCTGAAGCCATGTTCCGGGCACTGGTGCGCTCCTGTATCCGGGCAGAGTAACACCTGGCTTTGACCACTGGGGAATTGATGAGTTTGTCTCCCAGTGGGCTGTAGATGGTGTACTCTGCTCGGTATCCTCCCTGGTTTCATTTCAGCTCACCCTCCTTATTTAATTTTGTTTATTTTACAGTTTAAACTATAGCTTTTTTAACTGGACATATCCCTCCCCACCACCAGGTGGGGATGTGAGAAACTGTGGGTTGGCTCTATAAAAGGGCCAATCCATAGAAAGTCTATAAATACACTGTGTCCCGTTCTCTGTTCTGTGGCAACATGAAGTCTGTGTTTCATATTTATTTTAGTTGCACCTGATCAAAGCCCCTCTTGTCACTCTTGAGGGGCCTCCTACTGCAGTTCTGGCTGCATTTTTCCCAACACCTATTTATTTTTGGGCGCCCAGTGTCCCTGGGAAATAGGGCCAGGGACCTCCTCATCAACCTGCTCCTGGCATTAGCCAAGCAGGCTATATATAAGTCAAGGAAGCAGTGTTTGACAGAAGGGTTCCTTTGTCACCTGAAGCCATGTTCCGAGCACTGGTGCGCTCCCGTATCCAGGCAGAGTATCACCTGGCTTTGTCCACTGGGGGAATTGATGAGTTTGTCTCCCAGTGGGCTATAGATGGGAGCTTACTCTCCTTATATGATTTTGTTTCTTTTACAGTTTACAATTCCATTTTGATGGTTGGGGATGTGAGGATCCATGGATTGGCTCTATTAAAGGGCCAATCTATGGTTTATCTGTAAAAATCTACTGTGTCCCATTCTCTATTCTGTGGCAAGATGGAGTCCATGTTTCTTATTTATTTTAGTTGCACCTGATCACAGCCCCTATTGTCATTCTTGAGGGGCCTCCCCTCACAGTTTTGGCTGCATTTCTCCCTTAATAATTTTTTGTTTGGGCAACCAGTGTCAAAGGGACAGGGACCTCCTCATTAACCTGCTCATGTCATTAGCTAAGCTGGCTATACATAAGTCCAGGAAGCAGTGTTTGATAGACGGGGTTCCATTGTCACCTGAGGCCATTTGTCAACTGGGAGGATGCGTGAGTTTACCTTCCAGGAGTCTGTAGATGGAGTACTGTGCTTGGTATGCCCCACCAGGATTCATTTGAGCTTCATCTACTTATTGCTTTATTTTAGTTTCATAATTTATTTTTCCTACCAGCAGGCGGGGTCTGACCAGTAACAGCTGAGTATAGTTCTGGACACTGTTTCTCCAAAAGATCATTAAGACATTAGAGACAATTCCAACGAGGACAACTAAAATGATGCATGCACTAAAGGACAAAACGTATACGGAAAGACTTCATGGCCTTTATATGTATAACTCAGAGGACAGAATGCAGAGATATAATAAACAAAAATCTTTAAATATATTAATGTTTTAAATTAAGTTCAGGAGGTAAGCATTTTTCAGGAAAAGAAGACCACAACTTGAAATTGGAATGTACCAAACAAGTTTAATAAACAATGTGTAGAAGTTCTGGTGTACAGAAGCGGGCAAATGGTAGGTACGCATTAAAAGTATCCTAAGAACTGAAGGAGCCTGATCTCTTTGTGTAGAACTTGTAGACTAAATGAAAGTAGTGGTTCTTATATGCTGTGAAGCCTTCGTGTTTATGTATTGGAATGCCTGGTCCATGACACAATTATTCTCATCAAAGCTATTGTTGAATCCATCATGCCATTTGATTTTTGGGGGAGGTTAATACATTTACGTCCAAGCTCACTTAGCATTTCCTCAATCCTCTCTGCTCAAAAAGCAGGATATTCAAGGCAAGCTTGTACGCAATCAGTCTAATTCAGGCTTGTGCTATATTTACTAAAATTCCTAAGTCACCGGATGCACTTTTCCTGATGACACGCGGACACTTCCATTCTGGGCAGGTTACAGAGGATATGCAGCTGGCAAACCTTTCATGCTCCAACCAAGAGGAAATGCTCAAGAAAAAAATAACAGCAGGTGTCTTAGTGAGAAAACCTGGGAAAGAGTACGTACATGGGATACGGGAATGGAACCAGACAACTGTGGTATATAAAAAGCTTTCATGGTCAAGGACATGGATTATATTTAGAAACTACTCAAAGGGAAAAAATACATTTATAACCGATTCTCTGAACGAAATTAATTGCAGGTCAAGTTGAATAATTCTTTGTCCCAATCCTGACCGCAGTTTGCAGTGTTGATACACTCTTTGTACAGGAAGATCTGCAAATAAAAATGGCCAAACATCCATGTACCAAAAACAAAGGAATGTTGAATATTGCCCAAATGCTAAACCAGACATTTGAGTCTATGTATGGTCTACGGAAATATATGGTGACCTTATTGTATATTGTTTGGAGGGATCAGGGAAAGAAATGAAACTTCCAAGTATAATAAAATATTCCAGTTGTTGAAATATTGTAAACTAAAAGCTGAAATAAACAAGTTTGTATTTTTTTGTTATTAACAAAAATTTAATTTAATGACAGAAATGTTACTTTTAAAATTCAGGATCTATAAAAAAAAAAAAAAATTGGCCAACGCACTTGTTCACCTACTTGAGACACTATTATATTTTATACTTTCATCAAAATGAAGTTTCAGAGATGACAGTGTCTTGTTGTTAATTATACAACAATTACATCCATTTCTGAAAATGAGACAACCTGATGCAAATTAACAAAACGGGGGAGACCATCAAAAACTAGATTTGTTATTTTGTTTAATATCTTTGGTGAGATATTTTTAGTCTTATTAATAATATATTACAATTATTTTTATCTCCAGAACCAAATATAGCTCCAATAAAGAAACATATACAAATCAATCATCAGATCTGTCTTTCATCAAGAATATGCACAACTAAGAACTGGCAATCCACTTTTCCATTTTTTAATCATATGAATAATATATTTAATTTTATTTACAAGTTGGCAATGTTATCAACTAAATAAAAAGTCAATGGTCCCCATGGTTTGAATACTTTTAAAATAATTAATGATTTTTTCAATTTATAAAGATGAGTTTCATGTTCTAAATTTATTTTTTATACAGTGCCTTGCAAAAGTATTCACCCCCTTGGCATATTTCATGTTTTGTTGCCTCACAACCTGGAATTAACATGGATTGTTTGAGGATTTGCATCATTTAATTTACAGAACATGCCCACAACTTTGAAGATTTTTTTTTTATTGTGAAGCAAACAACAAATAGGACAAAATACCAGAAAAAGTCAATGTGCATAACTATTCACCTCCTAAAGTCAATACTTTGTAGAGCCACATTTTGCGGCAAACACAGCTCTAAGTTGCTTTGGATAAGTCTCTATGAGCTTGCCACATCTTACCACTGGGATTTTTGTCCATTCCTCCTTGCAAAACTGCTCCAGCTTCTTCAAGTTGGATGGTTTGCGCTTGTCAACAGCAATCTTTAAGTCTGACCACAGATTTGTTATTGGATTGAGGTCTGGGCTGTGACTAGGCCATTCCAACACATTTATATTGTTCCCCTGAAACCACTCAAATCACGCACAGAGTGGTACAGGTTTTGCTAAAGAATATCACTGTATTTAGCACCATCCATCTTTCCCTCAACTCTGACCAGTTTCCCAGTCCCGGATGCTGAAAAACACCCCAGCAACATGATGCTGCCACCACCATGTTTCACTGTGGGGATGGTGCTCTTTGGGTGATGTGATGTGTTGGGTTTGCGCCAGACATAGCATTTTTTTTGGTGGCCGAAAAGTTCAATTTTAGTCTCATCAGGCAAGAGCACCTTCCTCCATACATTTTGGGAGTCTCCCACATGCTTTTTCGCAAACTCAAAACGTGCCATTTTGTTTTTTGCTGAAAGTAATGTCTTTCTTCTGGCCATGAAGTCCAACTCTATGGAGCGTATGGCTTATTGTTGTCCTATGTACAGATACTCCAGTCTCTGCTATGGAACTCTGCAGCTCCTCCAGGGTTACCTTAGGTCTCTGTGCTGACTCTCTGATTAATGCCCTCCTTGCCCGGTCTGTGAGTTTTGATGGGCGGCCGTCTCTTGGCAGGTTTGTTGTTGTGCCATGTTCTTTCCATTTGGTTATGATAGATTTGATGGTGCTCCTTGGGATCATCAAAATTTGGATATTTTTGTATAACCTAACCCTGACTTGTACTTCTCAACAACATTGTCCTTTACTTGTTTGGAGAGTTCCTTGGTCTTCATGGCAGTGTTTGGTTAGTGGTGCCTCTTGCTTAGGTGTTGCAGCCTCTGGGGCCTTTCAAAAAAAGGTGTGTATATATAATGAAAGATCATGTGACACTTAGATTGCACACAGGTGGACATCATTTCATTAATTATGTAACTTCTGAAGGTAATTGGTTGCACCAGAGCATTTTATGGGCTTCATAACAAAGGGGGTGAATACATACACACATGCCATTTTTTTGTTTTCTATTTCTAAAAAATAGTTTTATGTAGATATTTTTCTCATTTCACTTCACCAACTTAGACTATTGTGTTCTGATCCATCACATAAAATTCAGGTTAACAAAACATTGAACGTAAGGCTGTAATCTAACAAAATAGGCACTGTCTAAACGTATAACTTCTAATTGTTGTTAGTTATATTTTAAATATATTATTTTTTCTCAATTGTAAAATATTATTTATTTGTGTAAACTTTCATATTTCATTAATTTATTAGAACTTTATATTATTTATAAGATAATAATAAAAAATGAAAAATAAAAAAAAGTAATGTTGCTCCACATACTGTACGATGTATATACTTATTATGGTTCTGACTAGCCATAGTGAAAAAGGATCTCAAAGCAATCACATCCTGGAAGAAGGATACGCAGGAAAAGCATGACACAAGCCTGAATTAGTCATGTAGAGATGATAAATATGGCCAAGAACCATATAATGAGGTGACTGGAGCAGGAAATAGGTGCTCAAAGGAAGGATCCACTTCAGATATAGACTCCTTAAGGGACTCAATGACAAGAGTCACTTTGGTGTCATTTCCAGACAAAATAATAAACCACTTTGAAGATGAAAAAAGCATTGATATATCAGAACTTGTTTCCAAAATATGTTAAAGGTACTTTATTTTTTTTATCATTCATTTCAACAACAGTATGTCAACAGTTTTCACTGATTAAGCATCATGATGGTGACCTTATTTGCAGGATACATTGTCCTTACATGTTCAAGGTCCAGTTCTCTCCAGTGCCTAATTTTGCTTCCTCTCCAACAAATTCAAAATACTAGTATTATATTTGGTTTTCCCACACAGCTCACTCTTCTACTCCACTAGCACATTTCCAGTGGCTTCCAATCTACCACAGTTTCCTCTTCAAATATCTAACCCTTATTACGAATCCCAGTCTGACTTGCTTATCTCCCCCTATGTTCCATGATGCTCTCTATTATCCGTAGCCATAAAACCATACAAGATGGTATTTTCTACACATAAGCAGAGTGTACAAACACAACGCTGCTAATATTATTATAGTTTTACATACTTATCGTTATTATTATTATTATACACTCGCGACTTGCCCGTCAAAAATGACGGCAATAAAATTTGAAGCCTCGCAAAGCTGTTTGCACACAATGTGAGGCTCTCCCCCCTCTAACTTGCGGGCTTTGCGATGACCGCCTTCGGCCTCTCCCTCGATATTGCTTCCAGCCTTGCGGGCTTGAAAAAAAGTTACTGGTTTAACGCTGCCATTTTTTTTCAATGCCCTAACTCGGCAGCCGTTGGTAGGCCGCCGATTGAATATCAAGATAGCTTTCAACCTCACTTATGGACTCCTTCACTCATTTTTTATTCAATTGGTGTCTTTTGACAGTCTCCTAACGGCTTGAACCAAAAATGGCGGTGTTTTTCCCCCAAGCCCGTAACTCGGAATCCAGTTGGATGCTCTTTTGTGAGCCTTGCTATGAGCGCCTTTGGCGCTTATCGTGGGCCTCGCAATGTGCGCCTTTGGCACTCATTGAGAGCCTTGCGGGCCTCAGGATGAGCTCCAAAGTGTCACATGATCTGTCATTATATATACACACCTTTTTTTGAAAGGCCCCAGAGGCTGCAACACCTAAGCAAGAGGCACCACTAACCAAACACTGCCATGAAGACCAAGAACTCTCCAAACAAGTAAGGGACAATGTTGTTGAGAAGTACAAGTCTGGGTTAGGTTATAAAAAAATATCCAAATCTTTGATGATCCCCAGGAGCCCATCAAATCTGTGAGGGCATTAATCAGAGAAGCAGCACAGAGACCTAAGGTAACCCTGGAGGAGCTGTAGAGTTCCACAGCAGAGACTGGAGTATCTGTACATAGGACGACAATAAGCCGTACGCTCCATAGACTTGAGCTTTATGGCAGAGTGGCCCTTACTTTTTTAGCAAAAAACTAAATGGCACGTTTTGAGTTTGCGAAAAGGCATGATGGAGACTCTCAAAATGTATGAAGGAAGGTGCTCTGGTCTGATGAGACTAAAATTGAACTTTTCCCCATCAAAGAAAACGCTATGTCTGGGGCAAACCCAACACATCACATCACCCAAAGAACACCATCTCCACAGTGAAACATGGTGGTGGCAGCATCATGCTGAGGGGATGTTTTTCAGCAGCCGGGACTGGGAAACTGGTCAGAGTTGAGGGAAAGATGGATGGTGCTAAATACAGGGATATTTTTGTGCAAAACTTGTACCACTCTGTGCGTGATTTGAGGCTAGGACGGAGGTTCACCTTCCAGCAGGACAATGACCTCAAACACACTGCTAAAGCAACACTTGAGTGGTTTAAGGGGAAACGTGTAAATGTGTTGGAATGGCCTAGTCACAGCCCAGACCTCAATCCAATAGAAAATCTGTGGTCAGACTTAAAGATCGCAGTTCACAAGCTCAAACCATCCAACTTGAAGGAGCTGGAGCAGTTATGCAAGGAGGAATGGGCAAAAATACCAGTGGTAAGATGTGGCAAGCTCATAGAGACTTATCCAAAGCGACTTGGAGCTGTGATTGCCGCAAAAGGTGGCTCTAAAAAATATTGACTTTAGTGGGGTGAATAGTTATGCAAGGCACTGTACTTGAGAGGCAGTTAGTAACATTTGCTAGAAGAAAGGGGTAGATCTTATACTGAGAGGTAGATTTTAGTGTCATCAGCATATAAATGATTCTGAAATCCAAAATTATATTTACTAGGCGCCACTAGGTATAGATGGAGAACAGAAGGAGTCCTAGGACTGAACCTTGGGGTATGCCAACAATCATATTGAGCACTGAAGAAGAGGTGCCAGAGAAGGAGACATTAAATGTTCAATGCTCTAGATAAGATGTAAACCATAAGAGAGCTGGGTCACGGATGGCATGGGAGTTGAGAATTTGCATAGAAGACAGCAGAGAAATTCAGGACAATTAGTAAAGAGAAGTCACCCTTTGATTTGGCAGTGAGCATTGGTGACTTCTGTGAGAGATGTCTTAATCAAGTATTAAAGCTGTAAGCCACACTGGAAGGAGTCAAGAGGGGGCTAAAGGAAAGGAATTGGATTAGGCGGTTGTAGAAGGGACACTCAAGCAGTTTAGAAGTCAAGGGAAGTAGAGAGATAAGGCGACAGTTAAATGAAGAAGCTAGGTCAAATATGATGGAAGCTTGCTTGTGATTATGAAGAGATTGAATAGATGTGTAAGAGTTAAGATAAGTAAAGTATTTCTGAAACTGCAGTGGTCCTTTTACCAAAATCAGACCTCAGGTATGGCAATTCTGAAATAATCATGTTTACTTTCTCTTCACCTCTATCTCTTGGCCAGACTGTTAGGTCCTTCAAACTATTGTATGTAAAGGAACGCATATAGCTTCAATGTACACCAAAAATATAATGCAAACCAACATAAAAGTAATAAAAACATTAGAATAACAAAGGTTTTAAATATATTATATATATCAAAATGAATATCTCATGTTTTTCCTAATAGTGTCCAAGATTAGATTTTGATGCCTTGGATGTCCCACAAGAGCATCTATGATAGTCTGGTGAAGGGTGCACGTGTGAGAGGGGCATTTACATCTCTGCAGTAGAATGGTTTGCAGTTTCCCTTGCAACTGCCTGTTTCAGATCATGTGCGGGAAAGGGGTAAGTGTTCAATGTGAAAATATGATCTCAGACTCCAGAAGCTAACACAATCCACTCCCCCTTCTAACAATAAGTTCTGTAGACAGACATTATTGAACCCTCTAAACACAAGTCTGCTAAATTTAAGATGCTACACAGGTAATTGCTAATGTTAGTTTTTACAAATTTAGAAAATAACTGAAAGCTGTTTTTGCAATGTCTTCATTCTATTTCAGTTCATTTAAATTCCAAAACAAGAAACCTTCTACCTAATGGAACTTGCCCTGAAATATTTCTACAAATGTCACAGTTACTTGAATACATCCTGTTTTGAGCTATTTCTGTTTTGATGTATTTTGTTTTCTTAGGTATGAGACAAATCACAACAGCTGATAAAGCCAGAAAAAAACCCAGCGGAAATGATATACCGAGGCGGAAAGACGTAAACTGTCTGAGGAAAACAACTGATTATCTGATACTAGAATATTGCCCGTCAAAAATGACGGGAATAAAATTGTAAAGCTAGTAATGCTGTTTGTCACACAATGTGAGGCCTTTGCTCCTCTGAGCACCTCATCTTGAGCCTCTCCTCCATGTACTTCAACTTTCCTGTTTTGCAATGATCAGCTTTAGCGCTCATCTCAAACCCCATGATGAGCGCCTTCAGAGTTTATCGTGGGCTTCGCAATGAATGCTTTTGGCGCTCATTGCAAGCCTCTCCCACTCGTGGTGCTTATCAAGAGCCGCTCATTGCAGGGTTCGTTAACCTGCAAGTTTTGTGCTTGGGAGTGGCATGCGTTGCTTTCCATCATCTCCCCCCTGTCCCTTCACTGAGTGTTTCTCCTCTGTGTGTCTGCTGAATGTTTGCGTGTTAGGCGCTGAAGGCTGTTTGTTTTATTTTCAAAGTCTCGCGAGCCTGGCGTTGTTGGTGTAAGTGTTACTGTCTTCATTGCAGCCTAAGTCCCGCGTGCTTCAATTGCTTACCTCGCTTTGAGAGGCTTGCAAAGTGTGGCCAACATTGTAAGTATTCCTAACACTGACAGCTATATATGTGATTCTCATTATTCTTCTACAAAAACAGGTTGTACAGTCAGAAATATTTTGATTGCATAGACATATGTAGGTATTCACTAGCCTTATCTATTATTCATTTTTTGTGCCCAAACCAGAGCACTTTTTGTAGTTGAATATGGTAGTTTGAGTCCCAATCACTTTGGTTTTAGTAAAAGTTTGAGCCAAGCAGGTGACATCTTCAGCCCAAAGAGAAGCTCCAACTAAAAATGAGTACACCACTTCCCTGGAAAGGTGTTCTCACATGCAGCAGAAATTCTGGATTAGCACCCAGGTTTTCCTCAGCATGTTACAAATTAGCATTCATCCTGTTCCCAACTTTTGCTAATGCCAAACTTATCATTTTGGCTAATAATCAGCCTGTATGCCCTGCTAAAAACTTTTGCTATTTGCGTATATGTTCACATATCTTAAATAAGCTCTTATAAAGGGCTCTCCAAAGGAAAATAGGTATGGCTAGATATGAAAATAACAATTAAACTTTTACTGTACAATTAAAAAATGAATTACTATTTTCAATCATTCTCTCAGGCTTCTTAAGCTCTGGTTCTCTGCACACCTGAATAACATCCTACCCCCATTCGGAATGTTAATCTCCTTTCTGATCCTCCCCTTTCTCCATATTCCTAGGACCATCTAAGGTTATTCTCCTTCCCCACCTAGGCACACACCCCACTGACACACTACTGAAGCTCTGAAATAGAACATTAGAGCGTGTTGATCTCCAAGCAGTGCTACCTAATACAGTAAGTGAACGATGTTCTATGCACACCAACAACATACATGTACATAACCACATCTGACCTGTGAACACGTCACATAGGTTTAGATTTTAACAAACAATGGATGACACAATCAATTCATGATGCCTCGAATCATTTTTCAAATAAATATGGCCTAAATCACTGCAACAAAGTCATAATATCCACTTGATATTGCCAAGTCATTCTTCTTAGCAATTGCCATGTAATCCCCTCCCAAATAAATGTGATAGAAATTCAAGAAATAAACGCACAAAAATAAAAGCTTTATAGGATGTCCTCTACAATACTCATTGACAGTGTCATTCCAATACATCAGAGTGAGATCACAGATCAGTAAAAACGATATGCAAGGTATTATAATACTTTATGGTTTGACAGATAATATAGCATTTGTATCACTGCTTGTAGATCAGCAGCAGGTAGGATTGCACTGAAATGTGAACATTACTAAACTGTACATATCCTTCCTTTGTTTTCCTCCTCAACCTCCCCCCCACACACATTATTTTGACTTGCTGTGTGAAAGGTGAATGAAATTCCCTTCTCCTAGGTTATATTCATTCTGATGTACCAACTAGATACACAGAACAATGCAAAGATCTGGCATCGAGACGTTAGGCAATGAAGCAGACAGGCCAATGTCACAGAAAACTAATCAAGAGTGTGGAGAACAAACGTTGAGCTGAAGCCCTGATGTCCCAAAATCAGTCATGACAATGGGGAAAAACAAACAAGCATTGACTGTTAGCCGTGGCTGCCTTAAATAGCTGCAGATGGTTAAACAACTGTTAGAAATCAGTCCATCAGCATTAAGTAACCCTGTACTCTACAGAACGGGTCAAGTTCATCATGTAATGCCCAGGGCTGAGAGCCTGGTATGCAGGGTTCATGTCCATTGAGAGTCCTGCCAATTATTTTACAGCTAGCTGCAACAGACATCTCTCATCCAGGGTTCTCAATCATTCCCATCTGCACTTGATAATTAATTGCCCAATCCTAAAGCACATGTACCATTCATCAGTTGTGACCACCTACCTGCTATACTCTCCTGTGCTTACACAGGGCCTCATTCAATTGCGATTTGGCCAATTGTATAGGGCTCTATATAAGCACACAGCATCTTTTTTTACAGAAGTTTTTAGTTAGTGAAGACCTTGCTTTTGGATGGAAGCTTACTAACTTAAAACTTATGTAAAAAAGATATGCTCTGTGCTTATATAGAACCCTATTCAATTGGCCAAATCACAATTTGACACAGAGACACAGGGGAGTGGGGAACAGACACAGGGAAGAGAGAAGGGGGAAAGAGACACGGGGGGAAAGAGAGGCATGGGAGGTAGAGGGGGAAAGAGACACGGGGGGAGAGACGCATGGGGGGAGAGGGGGAAAGAGACACAGGGGGAGAGGGGGGAAAGAGACACATGAGGCAAACAGACACAGGGGATGGGGTTAGAGACACGAGAGGGTAAGGGGGTAAAAACATGGGGGAGGAGACACAAGGGAGGGAAATGAGGGGGTAGGAGACACAAGGGAGGGAAATGAGGGGGTAAGGAGACACAAGGGAGGGAAATGAGGGGGTAAGGAGACACAAGGGAGGGAAATGAGGGGGTAAGGAGACACAAGGGAGGGAAATGAGGGGGTAAGGAGACACAAGTGAGGAAGAGGAGGGGAAAATCAGAACAAGGGAGGAAGTAGACATTGGGAGAGACTCACAATGAGCACCAAAGGCGCTCATCGCAAGGCCAGTAAAGTAGAGGCTCCCATTGTGTGGCTAACAGCATTGCCAGGCTTCACTTTTTATTGCTGTCATTTTTGACGGGCAAGTCACTAGTATATATATATATATAAAATTGCAAATGTATCAAATATATCTGTGACTATTATAATTATTTCAACCAGGCATGCTTATCAACTCTTCTCCTATTAATGAATTGCCCTAGATAAAGACAGAGAGGGAGATCCTATTAATTATGATCAAAATAAAATATCCAACTTGCAAGCTGTTCATGCAGACATTGTAAAAATGAGTTGTAAATATATTTATTTATATGTGTCCTTGTCATGTGTCTGCAGTCCTTGCTGTGTCACTTTGGGGAGTTTTTTTTTTTTACATTACAAA
This sequence comes from Discoglossus pictus, assembly GCA_027410445.1. Classification (NCBI taxonomy): domain Eukaryota; kingdom Metazoa; phylum Chordata; class Amphibia; order Anura; family Alytidae; genus Discoglossus; species Discoglossus pictus. The sequence goes on from CM050164.1 coordinate 465,595,368, forward strand.
TAATATTTATATATTTATTGAAATATGAGAAATTTAGATAATTTAAATAAAACAATATATATATATATTTTTATTATTATTAAATAATAAACCAATACTGTGTATCTGGGCCTCCCTGTCCTGGCCTAGTATTGAAGGGCACTTGGGCCCCTGGTCTAGGCAAAACATCCTCTTCTCTGCCCCAGCAGCCGTTGGCTCTCTTCCTCTCTCTGGCTCTTACCCCAACCTCTCCCTACTCCCATCTGTCACTAGGCCTCAGTCCTCGGCATGTCCTACGCCGCTCCACGGCCCGTGCTGCGTGTTGTCCGGCTGGGCCTCCTCCCCTACACCGAGGCCCTTCGGGTGCAACAGCGCTATGTCCAGGCACTGAAGGCCTCAGAGCCAGGCCCGGCTCCTCAGGACACCTTACTCCTGTGCCAGCACCCGCCTGTCTACACTATAGGGATCCGCCAGGCCCCGTACCCAGCACAGGAGCAGGCCCGACTGCAGGGCCTCGGGGCGGACTTCCAGCGCACGGATCGCGGTGGCCTCATAACCTTTCACGGCCCCGGGCAGCTCGTGTGTTATCCGGTGCTGGACCTGCGGCGAATCCACCGCACCCTCCGGCTGTATGTGTGCGGCCTAGAGGGGGCAGCCATCAGAGCCTGCGGGGAGCTGGGGGTGAGCGCAGAGAGGACCCGGGACACGGGGGTGTGGGTGACTGACAGGAAGATCTGCGCCATAGGTGAGAGGACACGGGAAATAGAAATATGTACAGTAATAATACTGCACTGCATATATATATATATTACACTAAATACACACTGAATGGGAATATATGTACACTGAATAGGGGTATATGGTTATATTATGTGTAAATATTCTCTGTGATACACTACATAGAAATACACAGGTATGAATTAGTGTATATATGTGATAATCTAAATTGGAGTATTAACTACCAGCTATACATTACATAGGAGTATATGTGTATTAATTGCTGCCTATACTTTGTATCATACATTAAACTGGAACCTGGCTGTATTAATTACTAATTATATGTGATAATCTACATTGTAGCATTAATTACCAGCTCTGTTTGGAAATACAGAAGGAGTGAATGTGTATGAATTGCTATCTATACCATAGTGATACACTATATGGGAGCCTATCACATATATAGTTGTCTGTGTTGGGAACGCTTACGATGTTGGGCACACTTTGCGAGGCAAGCCGTCGACCCTGCGGGACTTAGGCTGCAATGAGCTCATTGCAGCGATTCAAGCAGTTGAGGCACGTGGGACTTAGTCCGTGAGCAGTTTCACGCGACTGTGAGCCTCGCAACTGTGAGCCAAGCGCGTAACTTTAAAAACCCGAAAAACAAACAGAATTATTTAACAAAATTATTAACACACTCACACACAGCACAGGGAGAGAGCCAGGAAGCCTGGGAGTGAGGTTGCAAGCGAATTTGAGCCATATTTGGGGGTTTTCATCAATCCAAAATCGGCTAAGCAAGGAAAAAAATGGCGGACGAAAAACGTAAAAATTCTGAAACTGGACGAAAACGATGCTGAGCAAAGCCAGGGACTTAGAAAATAACACCAACGGCAGTCAGCACGCACCATGCAAACCTTCAGCAGACACACAGAGGAGAAAGGGACAGGGGGGAAATGGTGGAAAGAGACACATGGCATTCCCAAGCACAAAACTTGCAGGGTAACGAAACCTGCAATGAGCGGCCCGTACAGTAGGTGGCGCTTATTGCAGGGCTGATGATGAGCACCGCGAGCGGGAGAGGCTTGCAATGAGCGCCAAGGGTACTCATTGCGAGGCCCGCGATGAGCGCTAAAGGCGCTCATCGTGGGACTCGCGATGAGCGCCGAAGGTGATCAGTACAAAGCAAGAAAATTGAAGAACACGGGGGAGAGGATTGCGATGAGCGTCGAAGGTGCTCAGAGGAGCAAAAACCTCACATTGTGTGGCAAACAGCATTGCTAGCCTTACAATTTTAATCCCGTCATTTCTGACGGGAAATTACCTAGTTTGTAATAACTGCTAGTTAGTTATAAGTGAAAAGCTACATTAATTAAAGCCCTGTTTGGTAATATATAGGAGTATGCGTGTATTAATTGCTATCTACACACTGTGAGACATACTACATAGGAATTAATTACTTTCCATACTCAGTGATATACATTATATAGGAGTACTGCAAAAGTACCTAAGTTCTCAGATTACCGAAATACATAATAATAGTATTTAATGGCATTAAATCCCATATTTACATTTTCGTCCTTGGAAGAACTAGACTTCATAATCAGAAAACATGTTTTACTAAGTAAAACAAGAAATGAATGCGTCTTTTATTTTATTATTATAATGTATGCAATATATAAAATATGAGACTACATTGGCCCTTTTTGTACATGACGTCCGTGCTCTCTCTTGCAGGAGTCCATTGTGCCAGACATATAACCTCACATGGTCTGGCGTTGAACTGTAACACGGACCTCACGTGGTTTGACCACATTGTCCCCTGTGGAATCCAAGGGAAAGGAGTCACGTCCCTGTCTCAGGAGCTCGGGAGAGAGGTGACGGTGGAGGAGGTTATCCCTTCTTTTCTAGAAGCTTTCCAAGAAGAATTTAAATGCACTTTAGTTATGGACGATACAGAACAGCACAAGGAGTCTGGTCCAGCATCATAAACTTATGTAAATAAAAAAAAAGGTGTATATATATATATATATATATATATATATATATAAAACGTTGGTCAGTTGTACTTCTTTTATACAGCACTCATGGAACATTAACTCACTGGTATGAAAGAGTAAAAGATTTTTTTTTCCAGCTGTTATTACTGTAATTAAAAATATATAGATGATTTTCAGTTTTAAATCTGTTTACATACAGTCTATTCTGCGCACTGGCTGTTGCATGAGTTATTAGCCGAGTACAGGGTGTGCTGTGTAAGGCTGTATATGGGAAGGCTGTATTCGATAGCAGAGCATCCCCCATGGACTCAGGTTACACTGCACTGATCAATTATCCCATAGTTTAACACAGTTGTAGTCAACCTAGTCCCTACTGCCCACTATTGGGCAATTCAAGCTTTCATGGTGGGCGGCGGGTTAATTGCCATGTGGCGTCATTAACGAGTAAGGTCTCACGCCGAAGGCCCGCAGTACCACACTTGTGTGGTTGGATTGCTGGTGAGAGAGTCAAGGGACAACAGTCAGGACCGGATCGCTATCTGGTAAGTACATGGCGATACATAGCTTGGGTAGCATGACTTTTGGGCGCAAGAGAAGTGCGCACCATCATGTTCCCCCCCCCCACAAAGGCTGACAAATGCTCGCACCCACACCAGCGTGGCAGTACAGCACTCTGCACTCACCCTCTCCTCCCCAGCTCCCTTCTCCAGCTCTCCAACCCTGAATAATCACAATCTCCCCAAGTACTCACCCCCCGGTATTAACTCTCTCTTCCCCCAGTATTCACCCTTCTTATTACTCACCCTGTCTTCCCCAGCACTCAACCTCTGTCCCTCCGGTATTCACCCTCTCTCCCCAGCTCTCTCTCTCTCCCCCTAGTACCCACCCTCTAACCCCAGGTCTCTCTGCCCCTGTACTCACCCTCTCTTCCCTCAGTTCTAAACGCGCTGGTGTGTGTTTGTACGCACATGACGTCGCACACCTCTCGTGCCCCAAAAAGTCAGGGTGTTTATGTAACCAGGAATGAGATGGGGTTGAGTTACTGTGGCACTGGTGGGTGATAAGGAAATTTTACCATCAAAAATGGGTAGTAGGTATGAAAAGGTTGACGACCCCTAGCTTAACAGATGGATGCACCTATTTAGGTTAGATAAGTGAAATTGACTTTGCATTTAAATGGATATTTAAGGTTCCTGGGTGTTACTAGTTATATATCCCTGTGTATCTATTTACTTTAATGTACTTTCTTTTATTAAGAAGTGCTTATAAACTCAGTTTTTATTGCCTAAAACTGAAAAAAGAATACTCTGCTATACTTGCAGTCTAGTGTTTCCTACTAATAGTCAGTGACCATCTTTCAGCAACATTCTGCAACATGCTGCTGAAATGTGCTCCCTGATAGGCTAGGACACTACACTACACATCCAGCCCCGAAAAAGTCTATGTGAGCTCCTCTTTCCTGTTCTGCTTTCTATATCTCAAATCATAAGTTTATGTGTGTTGCTTGTGTATAATCCAATCCAAGCTTTGCTCAAAGCTGTTTAATACAGCGGGCATATGCTTAAGGGAAGCCATATTTGATACGGTTATGGATTGCAAGAGCGAAGCTTTTGTGGGCACATTTGCATGTCCCTGCTAAGGTTCCCAGAATGCAGTGTAATAACTGTATTTCTTGAAATTCTTGGCATGAAACAAGTTTTTTAACTTGTTTTAGACATTCAAATGTGTGTGTATGTGCATGGCTATAGGAGTCCAAAAAAATCTAGGGGGGGGATAATTCAACAATATTTACAGGTCAACAAGCAGGGGTGGATCTACCGCCAGTGCACCCGGCGCCAGGGTCCTTCTCTCTTCTTTTTCCACCCACCATTCAGTTGTTTTTCCGACTCTCCATGACCTCATGGACCATAACATCTTTATGTCCATGGCCATGCTGATCCACTTGGTATCCATGGCAGAGATACTGTAGTGGGTTGCCAGCTTCTTCTCCAGTGGGCCACAGCATACAGGTCGGGTATTCTTCAGTGGTCTCTCATCACAGTACTGATTAGGCCAGCCCTATATAATTTATAAATATATACAGTTGTGCTCAAAAGTTTGCATACCCTGGCAGAAATTGTGGAATTTTTGCATTTATTTTGAAAATATGACTGATCATGCAAACAAAATGTATTTTATTGAAGGATAGCGATCATATGAATCGATTTGTTATCACATAGTTGTTTTGCTCCTTTATAAATCATAATGTTAACAGAAATCACCCAAATGGCCCTGACCAAAAGTTTACATATCCTTGAATGTTTATCCTTGTTACAGACACAAAAGGTGACATACATGGGTTAAAATGGCAATTAAAGGTTAATTTCCCACACCTGTGGCTTTTTAAATTGCAATTAGTGTATGTGTATAAATAGTTAGTGAGTTTGTTAGCTCTCACGTGGATGTACTGAGCAGGCTAGAAACTGAGCCAGAGGGAGCAGAAAAGAACTGTCAAAAGATCTGCGTAACAAGGTAATGTTCATAAACTTCATAAAGGTGGAAAAGGATATAAAAAGATACCCAAAGCCTTGAAAATGCTAGTCAGTGCTGTTCAATCACTTATTAAAAAGTGGACAATTCAGGGATCTCTTGATACCAAGCCAAGGTCAGGTAGACCAAGAATTTCAGCCACAGGTGCCAGAATAATTGTTCGGAGTACAAAGAAAAACCCACTGGTAACCGCAGGAGAAATGCAGGCAGCTCTCGAAAAAGATTGTGTGGTTGTTTCAAGGAGCACAATACAACAATACTTGAACAAAAATGAGCTGCATGGTCGAGTTGCCAAAGAAAAGCCTTTACTGCGCCAATTCCACAAAAAAGCCTGGTTACAATATGCCCAACAACACCTTGACACAGCTCACAGCTTCTGGCACACTGTAATTTGGAGTGACGAGACCAAAGTAGAGCTTTATGGTCACAACCATAAGCGCTATGTTTTGAGAGGGGTCAAATAGGCCTATAGTGAAATTAATACAATCCCCACTGTGAAGTATGGTGGTGGCTCACTGATGTTTGGGGGGAAGGGGAGCTTTAATGTCATGGGGAATCTTGTGAAAATTGGTGGCAAGATGAATGCAGCATGTTATCATAAAATACTGGCAGACTATTTACATTCTTCTGCACGAAGGCTGCGCATGGGACGCTCTTGGACTTTCCAACATGACAATGACCCTAAGCACAAGGCCAAGTTGACCCTCCAGTGGTTACAGCAGGAAAAGGTAAAGGTTGTGGAGTGGCCATCACAGTCTCCTGACCTTACTATCATCGGGCCACTCTGGGGAGATCTCTAACAGGCGGTTCAAGACAACCAAAGACTTTTCATAACCTGGAGGCATTTTGCCAAGACGAATGGGCAGCTATACCACCTGCAAGAATTAGGGGCCTTATATACAACTATTACAAAAGACTGCACGCTGTCATTGATGCTAAAGGGGGTAATACACAGTATCAAGAACTAAGGGTGTGCAAACTTTTGATTAGGGCCATTTGGGTGATTTCTGTTATCATTATGATTTAAAAAGGAGTCAAACAACTATGTGATAATAAATGGCTTCATATAATCACTATCCTTCAATAAAATACTTTTTTTTTGGATGATCAGTCATATTTTCAAAATAAATGCCATTTCACAATTTCTGCCAAGGTGTATATATATATATATATATATATATATATATATATATATATAAATATATATATATATATGTCTATATGCTTACTAATTATGTATGTTTGTATACAGGGGCTACCGCCTGTGCAACCGGTGCCCTGCACCGAGGCCCCTGACCTCTGAGGGGTCCCTGCGGATCTCCCGCGGGTTCTTTGTGGCCCTTCAGGTCCTTTGGAGCTGCGGCCCTCCTGTGGCCCCCACGGCCCTCAAGTGCCCACGCAGGTCTCCTGTGGCCCCCTGTGCCCCCCGCAGGTCTTCTAAGGCCCCGGCATGTCCCCTGTTGCACCTGCGGCCATCAAGTGGCCCCTGCGGGGCTCCCCATGCACTATCTCCGCCACTGTGTGTATATATCACATAAATACAGTCAGGGGAAAAGTATTTGATCCCCTGCTGATTTTGAACGTTTTTCCACTGATAAAGAAATGTTCAGTCTATAATTTTAATGGTAGGTGTATTTTAACAGTGAGAGGCAGACTAATAAAACCCCCCAAGAAAAATGCATGTAAAAAAAGTTATAAATTGATTTGCAGGTCAATGAGTTAAATAAGTATTTGACCCCTTCGACTTACTACTTAGTGGCAAAACTCTTGTTGGCAATCACAGAGGTCAGATGTTTCTCATAGTTGGCCACCAGGTTTGCACACATCTTAGGAGGGATTTTGTCCCACTCTTCGTTGCAGATCCTTTCCAAGTCATTAAGGTTTCGAGGCTTATGTTTTGCAACACGAACCTTCAGCTCCCTCCACAGATTTTCTATGGGATTAAGGTCTGGAGATTGGCTAGGCCACTCCAGGACCTTAATGTGCTTCTTCTTGAGCTACTCCTTTGTTGCCTTGGCTGTGTGTTTTGTGTCTTGTCATGCTGGAATACCCATCCATGACCCGTGAGGGAAGGAGGTTCTCACCCAAGATTTGACGGTACATGGCCCCGTCCATAGTCCCTTTGATGTGGCGCAGTTGTCCTGTAACCTTATTAGAAAAACAACCCCAAAGCATAATGTTTACACCTCCATATTTGATGGTGTTCTTGGGGTCCTAGGCAGCATTCCTCCTCCTCCAAACACGGCAAGTTGTGTTGATGCCAAAGAGTTCGATTTTGGCCTCACCTGACCACAACACTTTCACCCAGTTCTCCTCTGAATCATTCAGATGTTCATTGGCAAACTTCAGACGGCCTGTACATGTGCTTTCTTGAGAAGGAGGACCTTGCGGGCGCTGCAGGATTTCATTCCTTCACAGCGTAGTGTGTTACCAATTGTTTTCTTGGTGACTATGGTCTCAGCTGCCTTGAGATCATTAACAAGATCCTCCTGTGTAGTTCTCGGCTGATTCCTCACCGTTCTCATGATCATTGCATGGAGCACCAGACCGGGGGAGACTGGCAGTTATTTTGTGTTTCTTCAATTTGCAAATAATCGCACCAACTGTTGTCACCTTCTCACCAAGCTGCTTGACAATGGTCTTGTAGCCCATTCCAGCCTTGTGTAGGTCTACAATCTTGTACCTGACATCCTTGGACAGCTCTTTGGTCTTGACCATGGTGGAGAGTTTGGAATCTGATTGATTGCTTCTGTGGACAGGTGTCCTTTATACACGTAACAAGCTGAGATTAGGAGCATTCTCTTAAAGGGAGCGCTCCTAATCTCAGCTCGTTACCTGTACAAAAGACACCGGAGAGCCAGAAATCTTGCTGATTGATAGGGGATGAAATACCTATTTCACTCATTGACCTGCAAATCAATTTATAACTTTTTTGACATGCATTCTTCTTGTTTTCTTTTTGTTATTCTGTCTCTCACTGTTCAAATACACCTACCATTAAAATTATAGACTGATCATATCTTTGTCAGTGGACAAACGTTCAAAATCAGCACTGTAATTGTGGATCTTTCCGATGTTCGTAACGTTTGCGATGGTGGTAACGCACTTGCGGCCCTTGCTAAGTGAGGCGAGCCGTTGAAGCACGCAGGGCTTAGGGTGCAATAAGCGCTGCAGGCGCTCATCAATACCGGCGCAAGACTTAGGTTGCAGTGAGGCATGCGGCACACCGTCGAAAATCGTAGCACTTTGCCGCTAACCATGAGGAGCGCAGTTTGTTAATTTAACGGCCAAACTTAGTTAAAGTGCGTAACTCGAAAACCCCCCAAAACTAGCAAAATAATAAATAAAGCACTCAGGACTTAAAACAAACGGCATTCAGCGCCTAACACGCAAACAATCAGCAGACACACAGAAGAGAAAGACACAGGGAAGGGACAGGGGGAGATGGTGGAAAGAGACACAGGGCATTCCCAAGCACAAAACTTGCAGGTTAAAGAACCCTGCAATGAGCGGCCCGTACAGTAGCTGTGAGGAAAGGCTCGCAATGAGTGCCGCAAGCTGGAGATGAATCTCATGACTGGACTGTTAATCTGGATGGTTATAACCTATTTAGGAAAGATAGAGGCAACGGTAAATGAGGAGGAGGGATTTGTCTGTATGTTAAGCCTGAATTTAAGCCTATAGTCAGTGAAGATATTTATGGTGGACCTAGTGATAAAGCTGAATGTTTGTGGGTAGAGTTAAATAGCGGAGCAGCAAATTCCAAAAGAATATTAGTAGGAGTATGCTATAAACCCCCAAATATAGCTGAAAGTGAGGAAATACAATTATTGTTACAGATTGAAAATGCAGCTAAGCACGGGCAAGTTCTAATAACGGGAGATTTTAATTACCCTGAAATAAACTGGATAAATAAGACCAGCAGTTCATCTAAGGGGAGCAGGTTCTTGAGTACACTCAGGGATCATTATCTGGCCCAGGTTGTACAAGAGCCTACTAGAAATTAAGCTATCTTAGATTTACTCATCACAAATAATATTGATATAGTATCAAATGTTGGAATAGGGCAACCTTTGGGAAACAGTGATCACTACACAGTCTCATTTGAGATTGAATTAAAAAAACAACATTTTAAGGGGCGAACGAAAACTCTTAATTTTAAAAGGGCAGATTTGAATGGTCTAAGGGCAGCAATACAAAGTATAGGCTGGGACAGAGAACTGATAGGTAAAAACACTGAACATAAATGGACAACATTTAAATCCTTACTAAATATACATACACATCGGCATATACCGCGTGGGAATAAAAGTAAAAGGAGTAAATCCCATCCAATGTGGCTTAACAAGGATTTAAAGATCAAGATACGGAGTAAAAAACAGGCATTTAAATTATACAAACAAGAGGGGACAGAGACTGCTTTACGGGAATACAAGGAACTCAACAAGGCTTGCAAAAGGGTGATTAGACTGGCTAAAATACAAAATGAAAAATTAATTGCAAAAGAGAGTAAGACTAACCCTAAAATATTTTTTAAGTATATTAATGGGAAGAAGGCGAGGAAGAAAGCTATAGGAACATTACAATGTGACACAGGCTGTCTGATAATTAGTGACCAAGAAAAGGCAGATGAGTTAATAGGTTCTTTTCTTCGGTATACACAAGGGAGGTACCAGTGGTTGGGACACTACAACATAATGGGGCTACACTGCCTTTGCCAAATAATTGGTTAACACAGGAAGTAATCCAAAAGAGGTTGGAAAAAATAAATGTTAATAAAGCCCCGGGTCCTGATGGAATACATCCAAGGGTACTGAGGGAGCTGGGTTCTGTAGTAGCCAAACCATTATATTTAATTTTTCAAGATTCACTCAACACAGGATCTCTACTAGATGACTGGAGAAAAGCTTATGTGATACCTGTATTTAAAAAGGGAGCAAGAGCAAATCCGGGGAATTGTAGACCAGTGAGCATCACTTCTGTAGTGGGGAAGCTTTTAGAAGGGTTAATAAGGGATAATATACAAGAATATGTCTATTTGAACAGGATTATAAGTAGGAGTCAACATGGATTTATGAGGGATAGGTCATGTCAAACAAATCTAATTTGTTTCTATGAGGAGGGTAGTAGGAACCTGGATCAAGGCAACTCTTTTTGGATTTTGCAAAGGCTTTTGATACAGTGCCACATGGGAGACTATTGTGCAAACTAAGAGATACAGGAGTTGCAGTAAATATCTGCTCATGGATTGAGAGCTGGCTAAAAGACAGGAAGCAAAGGGTTGTTGTAAATGGAACATACTCCGATTGGACTAATGTGGTAAGTGGGGTTCCTCAGGGCTCAGTATTAGGTCCTCTACTTTTTAACATATTTATTAATGACTTAGAGATAGGATTGGAGTGTGGTGTCTCCATTTTCGCTGATGACACGAAGTTGAGCAAGGTAATTAAATTAGATAATGATGTGCTTTCCCTCCAAAGGGATTTGCATAAATTTGAGGAATTGGCATCTAAATGGCAGATGAGATTTAATACGAATAAATGTAAAGTTATGCATCTGGGAATGAAAAATAGCCATGCAATTTATAATCTTAATGGAGCAAATATAGGGGTATCAGATATTGAAAGGGATTTGGGAGTGCTTGTGGACAACCACCTAGGTAACAGTGTTCAAAGCCAAGCAGCAGCTGCAAAGGCAAATAAAATATTAGCATGTATTAAGAAGGGTATAGAAGCCAGGGAAGCAAATATAATTCTGCCACTATACAAATCTCTAGTACGGCCTCATTTGGAATATGGAGTACAATTTTGGTTACCACTTCATAAAAATGACATTTTAGAGCTGAAAAAGGTTCCGAGGAGGGCAGCAAAACTAATAAGGTGAATGGAGGGGCTAAGTTATGAAGAAAGACTAACCAAATTAAATGTATTTTCTCTAGAAAAAAGGCGTCTAAGAGGAGATATGATTACCTTATATAAATACATCCAGGGTCAGTATAAAGATTTGTCGGGGGAGCTTTTTGTGCCAAGAGGTTTTCAACTGAGAAGAGGACATCCCTTGAGGTTAGAAGTAAAGAGATTCCACCTTAAAGAAAGAAAAGGGTTCTTCACAGTAAGGGTGGTTAATCTGTGGAATTCTCTACCAGAGGAGGTGGTGACAGCGGATTTGATGGTTAACTTTAAAAGGGGACTGGATTTATTTCTAATTAAAAAGGGAATTTAGGGTTATCATGGATAATTAGAAAGGCAGTATTGATCCAGGGAGAAGTCCGGTCGCCGGTTTCTGGGATCAGGAAGGAATTGATTTTTTTTCCTTTTTTTATACAACTAATTAATTAATAGTTAATCCGCATATTGCAGATCAGAGGAGATCTTAAAAGGTTGAACGTGATGGACTGAAAGTCTTTTTTCAACCTTAAATAGTATCAGCCTTATTAAATTGGAATTATGTAAATTCTAAAGGGCTCTATATAAGCACACAGCATATTTTTTTTACAGAAGTTTTTAGTTCGTGAAGACCTTGCTTTTGGATAGAAGTTCACTGACTAAAAACTTCTGTAAAAAAAATATGCTATGTGCTTATATAGAGCCCTTTAGAATTTACCGAATTGCAATTTAATAAGGCTGTATGTAACCATGTAACTATGAGAGGCTTGAAATGAGCGCCGAAGGTGCTCAGAGGAGCAAAAGCCTCACATTGTTTGGCAAACAGCATTGCCAGCCTTACAATTTTATTCCCATCATTTTTGAAGGGCAATTTCCAAGTATATATATATATATATATATATATATATTACATAATAGAAATTATGGGTGAAAGCTTTCATGGAAGAACATAGTTTTTTTTTTGTGTTCCCTATTCATTTAATCTGGGTTTGATTTGTCCCCACCCATCACCCCAAATTCCTACACCCTGTGTGTGTGTTAAGTGAGAAGGCTTAGGTACACTTACAGGCAGACATATCACTGCATATAGACATTTCTGTGCATATACAAACATATTTCAGCCTGCTGCCCTAGGCCTGGGCCTACTTAGAAACTCACCCATCACAAACTGTTTTTGTTTCTGTATTTATATACAAATGAGTGGTTTGCATAAATTAATTAGCTTGTTTGATATGCTTATAAGGATTAAAGTCCTCTTGTCTGTCTCTGTAGTGGTCAAAATAAAGACCCCCATTATTATCAGGCAGCTATACCCCTCTCCCACTGTTGGCAAGCACTCAGAGTTGTACATTAGCATACAGGAGCGACAAAAAACGATTCCACATATTTTAAAAATGATTTACAGTAGATAAAAACTGGTAGTACAATGAATAGCCTGTTTTTAATGTTCTTTAAATTAAATCAATTTCTATTAAGTGCAGTAACCTGGAGGTGAATAAATAAGCTGAAGCTGCTTTTCATGGATTATTAATAAAGCTGAATTAAAATGTAAAACATGATGACAGGTTGATAGCAGAAGTTAGACAAGATTGTATTATGACCCATTACCAGGACTTATGTACAATTGCTGCGTGCTAACAGATCCTGTCTTCTTGTTTGTTTAATTAAGAAGAGCAATTAATCCAAGACATGCATTGGTTTAAATGGTTTTATCTATGTATATACTGTATGTGCAGGAACGATTTAGAGATATTTTAAAGTTTACTATTCAGTTCTCAATTTTAGTAATATATTTAACTCATTGCCATATTAATTCAACTATATCAGACAATCTGACATTTATAAGATTAATTGAGTAATATTATGCTGTAGAATGTGCAGTTGTGCATATTAAGCCTCAAGGTGATGAGCTTCTTTTTACAGATGTGTTTTTAGTGAGGTTTTGAAGGATTTGAAGCAGGAGGATAGTCTAGTGGAGTGAGGCAAGGAGATCCACAGAGTAGGGGCAGCGCAAGAAAAGCCCTGAAGGTGGAGTGAGAGGAGGTGATGAGAGAGGAGGAAAGAACAAGTTCATTAGCAGAAAGAAGAGAGCGGTTGGGGGAGTATTTTGAAATGAGAGCAGGGGGCGCACTGTTGTTTAGGGCTTTATATGTTAGGGTCATGATTTTACATTATATTCTGGACCCTATGGGAAGCCAGTGGAGTGACTGACAGAGAGGAGCTGCAGACACTGAGCGTTGGTTGATGAGTCTAGCGGAGGAATAATTATGGATTGGAATGGGGACAGACGGGTGATAGAGAAGCCAGCAATGAGAGAGTTGCAGTAGTTGAGGCGGGATATGATAATTGAGGGAATTAGAGTTTTAGTTGTGTCTAGTGTAAGGTAACATTTACTACAGTGCATAATATCCTTATAATTGTACAGTAGTGACATCACAATCTTAAGGCAGTTTTTTTAGGATACCACTACTATATTAGAATAAATTAAATGGCTGGACACCCATCGTTTGACTGATATTGGTCAATCCAAGGGCTGGAGTAGGCGGCTATGGGTGTAGGAACTGGGGGGAATCAGGGGGACAAACACCCCCAGATATTTCATTGTGTGTATGCATTTATAAAGAAGCTGTTAAGTGTTCTGTGCATCAAGTGAGCTGTATCCCCCTCAGAATTATTTTGGCTCCTACACCCGAGTATGAGACATAAGGATTTTTCACCTGTGTAAGAAGCTTTGGCAAAAATAATAGTTTTTTAAGTCTTTTTTTTTTTGGATGGGGGGCTGGTATACGGACTAATGGAATACTAAAGTGTATGTCCGTCATAAGATGAAATAAATACAGAAATATACTACATATTGTCTATTCCATACCCCAGTGGCCTGGATCTGCATCGGCAGGGTCTGTAGGGGATCAGGAGCAGCTCCACCCAGGCGTCTTGGGCCTCCCCACTACATACCAGGGATCATCTTGGGAGCCTTGCGAAGCTAGGCGAGCCGTTTGTGGCCCATAGGGTCGCAACAGCAAGCCTCGCAAAACGTGGCAAGCCATTAAAGCCTGCAACAAGCGGGACTTAGGCTGCAATGAGTACCGAAGCGGGGCGAGCAGTTGAGGCACGCAGGACTTAGGCTGCAATGCAGGGCTTGCAATGAGCGCCATAGGCGCTAATCTCGTGGCCAGTAGGAATGAACTGTGGGTATCGGAAAATTACAACTTTAACAGCCTTACCAAGGGACTTGAAAAACCTGCTAAAAACAAAACATATGCCACAAATTAACTTACGCACTCACACATAGCACATGGGGAGAGCCAGGGAGCCTGTGCGTGAGGTTGCAAGTTAATTGGAGGCATATTTAGCGATTTTTCACAAATGAAAATAGCCTAAGCGAGAAAAAAATGCCCATAAAAACGTAAACACAACGAAAACGGGGCCGAAGGCTGTAAAACGAGGACGAAGGATGTACAAACGAGATCAAGAAGTAACGCAAGCCAACATACATACATAGTGGGCAGCTGGGCTAGTAACTATAGCAGCTACTGCCTGCATGATATCCGGGAGTTTTGACCCAAGGACCAAAATCTGTGAAAAATGTATATGCCCTTAATGCTCCCCTTATAAGCTGGTACGCTAGGCAGCCACCTACTACACTCATAGAGTAGAATTGCCCCCTGCTAGGGATCTATTATATTATGTAGTGGCATGGGTGTAGGAACTGGTGGGGATGGGGGAGACAAATCCCCCAGATTTTTCTATGTTTGCATGCAAGCTATTTTACAGCCTGTATATACAATGAGCTGTCCCCCCCCCCCCCCCCCCCCCCATTATTCTGGCTCCCACACCCCTGTAGTGGTAATACCCAAAAGCTATTAGTTATTGAACAGTTAGAGGAAAAAAAACTGTCAGTGCATATCTGCAGGCCTCACCCAAGGAAGGAGCTGAAACCAGTGACATCAATCAAGTTTCTTTTATTACAAGCTTGGATAACACAACACTGATCACTAAAGGAAATGTGAATTGGTCTGTCTTGTCACACCTGTAACAGCCTTGTATATCTTTTTACAGGGGGTGTGGAAATATGTTTTTAAGTAGAATTTACTAGAAAATCATTGTTACATGTCTTGGTATGCAGCTCGTGTTTGTCAAAAGAAAAAAAAAAGAGAAAAGAACATGAGAAATAAACGGTTAGTGAATTAATTTTGTAAGGCCTCATCCTTTGGGCAGGCTCCAGTCACCTGCATCTGCCAAGATGTCAAAGGTCATTAGATTTTTTTGCAAGGTGAGCAATAATATTATAAAGACATACAGACCTATATAGCTTCATAACAGAAGTACAAAATGGATTATTTATTACTATATAACATAACAATGGCTTTTCTGGTGGTCCAGTGGTTAGGATTCAGTGCTTTCACCGCTGTTGACCTGGGTTCAATTCCAAGTCAGATGTCACACAGCCCTGAAGCTGAGCAGGGTTGGGCTGGTCAGTACTGGAATGGGAGACCACCTAAGAATACCATGAGCTGTATGCTGTATCTCTGCCATGAATACCAAGTGAATCAGCATGACCATGGACATAAAGGTGTTCTGGTGTGTTACAGTCCATGAGGTCAAGTAGAGTCTTGAAAAATGACTAAATGACGCAAAAAAAAAACAACATTTTCTCAACACCTGATTTTATATATATATATATATATATATATATATATATATATATATATATATATATATATATATATATAAGTAAATTTAACTCAAGATCTACCATGGCCATTACTAGATAACTCAAATAAGATATCTAAAGAAGGTTTGTGTGCAGACTAAGATCACATATCTTGAATGCATCGTTGTGTTATGGGCATTATCATAGGGCTCAGACACAAATCCTTGTTTAGTAAATGTACCCAACAAACATACATTATTTATGGGACAAGGAGTATATCAGCTCAAGGATAACATAATACCGAAAAATATAGGATATACGGATACTCAATAAGAATTGCTTGATGAAAGGATAAATTAAATAACTATCTTGAATGACTTTTTATACAATTCTGGAATAGCTTAATCTACATATATAAATTAATTTGGAGGGTATTTGCTAAATTAAATAGTTTAATTAATTTTTATGGAATCATACATTGGGTTTCAAAAAGGGATTTTCACTCATTTAATTTTGATTGATTACTCAATGTTTAAAATATGAAAGATAAAGGTTTAAAAATACCTTGAATTTTCTATAGGGCAGGTGCCATGAACTAGTTATTTTGAGCTGTAGGGGTGATGGGTGTAAAATGCAGACTTGCAGTGTTCTTCACTATAGTAAAATAAATGCAAGGGAGTATATAAACAACTCACTGACTGGCTTCTCTCAAAACACACTATGCTACTGCTCCCCTTTTTCATGGGTCCTCAGAATGACCAACTAGGATTCTATTTTCTCTTTCCTACACCTGTAAGAGTAATCATATTTTATGTTGTGAGTTGAATAAAGAAGACGTAGTTTTTATATGTTATGATGTTTTTGTGTCTTTATCTATTTGAATATCCCCATTATTATTATTATCTTTTATTTGTATCGCGCCAACATATTCCGTAGCGCTGTACAGGGGATAAGAACAGGGGAAATACACGTTTAACAAATTCAAAAGTTGAAGGGCCCTGTTTTGAGCTTAGAATCTTAGCAGAAAGTGCTTTATCCCAAAGCACCCTACAAGACTGGAAACTCGCTACTTACAATCTAAAGGGAATTAAAGGGCAGAGAACTGGGGAAGAGTAACAAATAAGAAATAGCAAGGGTCAGGAATCAAGTGAAAGATAGACAGAGTTTTATTTTAGAGGAAGAGGGGAGGGATCTGAGGTGAAAGACTAGTATGTTGGCTGACCCCTAGTGTTGAGATGATATATCAGCAAGTAGGAAGTCAGGTGATTTCCATGGCTCTATAAATTTAATCTGAGTTGGGGTGGGTGGGTGAGGGGGAGGGAGGGAGGGCAATATTCTCCCCTTTCAGACCATTGTTTTGTTTTTTTCCATCAGAGATAGGGTATATTTCTTTAGATATATTCTTTCCATATGTACCTGTAATTAAGTCTATTACACCACTTGCCGTAAAATCAATAAAAAAATATTATAGAAAAAGACAATTTTAAGTAATTGATAAATGTCTAAAAAAGGAAATAATGTAATGCTTAGAACAAAATATACTCACCACCGTGAGATAATTACACTGAAATGTTATTTAATAAATAATTTATAAATTAAATTATAATATGAACAGTTTTTTGTGTAGACAGTGTAATTTAACAATCCTTGCTTGTCAAGGAAGTAGTTTTATGTGTGTACATATGTATATATATATGTATATTGGGATTAGTGCAGAACAACTGATTTGTTAGACCAGGAGGAGTAACCAGCAAACTAGAGACGTTTCATAAACTTTACATAGCTAACTAATCTTCTGTACGTGTGCTGTTAATGAGATAGAAAATGTATTTTAGTTGGAACTTGCCCTTGATCTACATTGTGGGGATCATGTAAGGTGACAGGCATTATATCAGTTAAGTACATAAAGAAGATAGATAAGTTGTAGGTTCTCAAGTAGCATGTATATGGCAATACACTCTCTTGGGTTCTTTAGTTTTTCTAATACCAATATGGAAAATGTATGTCACAACCCAGGGGAAGAGGGTCTGATTAAATCCTTAAGATACTGCCTTTGAGTACAGTTATTCTCCATCAGGATAATGAGGGGTGAGGGCTTCAGAGTGCCCAGCAGTCATTTCAAGATCATCAGCAGAAGCATCTGATACCTGCAGATCCAATCTGATTCTTCAATTCCTTCTTCCAGGATAGCAGCAGAGTTTTAGAATACAAAGTGAGCATAGCCCATTCAAAATAATAAAAGCCTTCCCGCTAAGTAAAACACACCATTTCTATGTGTCGCAGAAAGAGCATTAACTTTATTTTTTCCATTTTTATACAGTTTCACACTTCCTTAAAAAAAAATAGAAGTTTCATACCTTCTGCCCCTTTTATTTACCCTCGTCAGCTAGATGCCTGAGAGTCTACTGCCTCAGTTATCAGCTGCCTCCGGTCAGAGTCTGGGCACAGCAGGGGTTGATAAGATACTGTGAGTCCTAGAGCCAGAATGTCTGGGTGGGGATTTGGGGTCGAACCTGAGTAAGAGAATATTTTTAGTAAATAGTTGCACCGTAAAACACACTCTGTACACAAATTAATGGCCCTAATGAACTGGTGGAAAGAGGCATTAGTAATCCAGGACATACAACCAGAGCTTGGTTACACATAACAAATCAACAAGTTGTGAAGTCTTTCACAAGGGCCTTACTGCCATTATACAGTATAGAAGTATTTAGAGGGAATTTGTACTTTACAGTCAGGACCTGAGAGCTTGTCTTTAAAGGCACAATAAATAGTCCAGAGTAGATAAAAAATAAATGTCTAATTGCTATAAAAACTGCTGCATTTAATAAAACAATTAGAAAACAACGCAAAGGGCTGGAAATTAAATATTTACACACATTTTTTACTTGATTCTGACTGCTCTACAAGATAGTGCAAAGCAGTATTGATGAGTTCAGAGTTATTGTAAGTTATCTATTAGTATCAAATATGTTCTTAAAATATTTTACCTTCCCCGCCCCTCATCTTACCCTAATATATCTCTTAAAATTATATAAAAAAATCTGATCAGGAGGCATGATCAATAGATGGCGCTGCATATCCTTAATTAGTACATATAATTAATAGTGCACAGTAATTAGGGAATGGGATTCAGGAAAAATACAATTCTGGAGGTGCAAATGGGATGAACCTTAGAATCAGGTAACATTTCTATTTAAGAAAGTACAAGATCTACTTCCAAAGTTTCATGGTGCTTAACACTGAAATATTATGTACATATATATAATTACACTCAAAACTTTTAATGGGCACTAAACAGGATTAATGATGCAATAAAAATGGTTCACTCAACATAACCCACTATTCATAACCAGGTGTGGGGGTCTTCACCACATTTATTGCGCCCTTGTCACCCTTGATTTCACTGATGAAAGTTGTATCCTACACTTATATTGTGATTTTTACTGGTGGGTTATGTTGAGTGAACCATTTTTATTGCGTCGTTGTTTAGTGCCCATTAAAAGTTTTGAGTGTAATTATATACGGTAAATTAATATTTCTATTTAGGTGGATTCACTCGGGGATTCTGGTGCTCATCTGCGAAGCCTCGCAAAGCGAGGCGAGCCGTGTACGGCGCAGGACTTAGGCTGGATAAGCGCAGAAGGCGCTCATCTATGACTAGTGATGCAAGCTGTGTACGGCACAGGACTTTGGCTGCATTGTGAGGGTCGCAATTGCGAACCGCCCACGTAAATCTAAAAACCCTAAAAAATAAAAAAATTCAAAACAATGAACAAATATAATAACACACTCACAGACAGCACAGGGGGGCAGCCAGGAAGCCTGGGAGTGAGGTTGCAAGCGATTTTGAGCCGTATTTGTGGATTTTCGCAAATCCAAAATCGGCTAAGCAAGGGAAAAAATTCAGAAACTGGATGAAACGAGGCTGAGCAATGCCAGGCACGCAGGACTTAGAAAATACACTACGGCAAAGACAGTAGCATTTACAGCAACGACGCCAGGCACGCGGGACTTTGAAAATAAAACAAATGGCCTTCAGCGCCTAACACGCAAACATTCTGTAGACACACAGAGCAGAAAGACACAGGGAAGGGACAGGAGGGAGATGGTGGAAAGAGAAACATGGCATTCCCAAGCACAAAACGTGCAACTTAACGAAACCTGCAATGAGCGGCCCCTACAGTAGGCGGGAGGAAAGGCTCGCAATGAGCGCCGAAGGCTCTCATTGTCAACCATTAGATGAGCGCCAAAAGCGATCATCTCAGGCCCTATGAAGAGCACAGCAAGCGGGAGAGGCTTGCAATGAGCGCCGAAGGTGAAGTACACAGGGAGAGGCACAAAATGGCCTCGCGATGAGCGCCGAAGGTGCACAGAGGAGCAAAAGCCTCCCATTATGTGGCAAACAGCACTGCAAGCCTTACAATTTTAATCCTGTCATTTTTGACAGGCAAGTAGCTAGTTCAATATAAACATCTGGTTTAAGTGCTATATAAGCTATAAGTGTTCTGGTCATCTGATTAAAAACAATATAAGATAGTCAAACAAGCTTTAAATGAACATGTTTTTCCACTTTTTGACTTTATTTAATTTTCTCTATATGTTGAGACAGAGCAGTTTGAATTACTACTGTGTCCCTTTATGTGAATATTTCCCAAATCTCAGGAAGTGATATTTAGTTGTCTGGTTGGCAGCACTTGTTCTTTCTGTATAAATAATAAAGGAAATACCTCAGATGTTATGTGTAAAGTAACTTTCTCTCCTCTATTCTGTTTCTCTCAACGGCTTTCATCATAATATATATATATATATATATATATATAATATATATATATATATATATAATATATATATATATATATATATATATATATATATATATATACAGTGGATATATATGTCACTCTGCTTCACCACAGTGAAGCATGGTGGTGGCAGCATCATGCTTTGGGGCTGTTTTTCTTCAGCTGGAACTGGGGCCTTAGTTAAGATAGAGGGAATTATGAACAGTTCCAAATACCAGTCAATATTGGCACAAAACCGTCAGGCTTCTGCTAGAAAGCTGAACATGAAGAGGAACTTCATCTTTCAGCATGACAACGACCCAAAGCATACATCCAAATCAACAAAGGAATGGCTTCACCAGAAGAAGATTAAAGTTTTGGAATGGTCCAGCCAGAGCCCAGACCTGAATCCGATTGAAAATCTGTGGGGTGATCTGAAGAGGGCTGTGCACAGGAGATGCCCTCGCAATCTGACAGATTTGGAGTGTTTTTGCAAAGAAGTGTGGGCAAATCTTGCCAAGTCAAAATGTGCCATGCTGATAGACTCATACCCAAAAAGACTGAGTGCTGTAATAAAATCAAAAGGTGCTTCAACAAAGTATTAGTTTAAGGGTGTGCATACTTATGCAACCACATTATTGTTCTTTTTTTTTTCTTCCCTTCACCTGAAAGATTTCAGTTTGTTTTTTCAATTGAGTTGTACAGTTTATAGGTCACATTAAAGGTAAAAAAAGTTCTGAAATGATTTATCTTTGTCTCGTTTTTTTTTACAACACAGATACCTGACATTTTAACAGTGGTGTGTACACTTTTTATATCCACTATATATATATATTTATATAAATATGTAAGTGTGTATATATTAAGATGAGTGCACTCAATATAAATAAAGAAATCTTTTATATATATATATATATACTAGTAAATCTCCCCGGTCTCTGCCCTTATGTCGCACCATATTTCTCTCCCACCACATGTCTCACTCCCACCCTCTCCCCTGTCTCTCCTCAGTCTTCCCCCTCATGGCAGCACAATGCGCATGCGCTGCTCTTGCTGCGCATTGCAGATGCACCATTCACGATGCTCAAAATGCATGCGCACCGTTGACATAGCATTACACACTATGACAACTATTATAGGTAATATATATATATATATATATACATATAGTATATATATATATATATATATATATATATATATATATATATAAATATATATATATATATATATACCTTTTGTCCAACCCTGATCTGGAGGAGTGTCTCATGTTGCTCTCCTGCAAGCAGACAGTGACATGCTGTATGTCTGAGCATCATGAGACCCTGTGTGGCCTTACCTTACAGCTTTTAAAAATTACCCTCTGCATGAGAGAGAACAGGAAGAACCAAGAAGGGTCCAGAAAACGAGAATCGGTTGGAGGCTTCTAGTAATTAAGTTAAGTGTAAATTTTATATGACAATTACATTGGGGAAGATACATTTAATGATTTCAGTGTACTTTAATAAAAAAAAAGATACTTGTATCAAACTAACAATATTAGCAGCTGTGTAAGCTGTTCATGAGCAAGGACCTCCATGGCATCTAACCTAAACCTAGATGCCATGGACGTCCTGTAAGGTGCCTTTTATTAACTCCTATACTACAAAGCTACTGTATGGACATTTGTGTTAATTTTAATCGCCACTAGGGTTCTTTAATTTTTAGCTCCCATGGGCGTCCTTAATGGGATAGGGGGTTTGCGAGGAGACTATTTCTCGCAACTAGAAACTGCCATGTGAGCCTTTAATATGTAGGAGCTTGCACATAGTTACATAGTTACATAATTATGTAATTTAGGTTGAAAAAAGACTTCTGGTCCATCAAGTTTAATTGTTAATTGTTAATTGATCTAGAGGAAGGCAAACAGAAGGAAAAAAAATGTGTAACTGTACCAATTGTCTCAAAAGGGAAAAAAATATAAAATTCCTTCCTGACCCCAGATAATGGCGATCGGATATCTCCCTGGATCAATACTCTCTTTCTCGAATTATCCAGGATAACCCTGAATGCCTTTCATTAACTGTGATACAAAAGGTGTTCCTTGGTCTGAATTTCCTTTTGTGTTCCCATATTTGAATAAACTTGTATGACTTATTTAGTCATGTTCTTTGAAGTTGCTGTGTACAGTGGTATCAATTCTGGATATCTTGTGGCATAGTCCTGTATTCCTACTCTAAACTGTGTTCCTCTGTCTCTTAATATCCCACAAGATCAAAAGGCTTCCCAATTATTGGTAATGGTATTAATGGGGCCAGTTCAGGTCATGGTGTGGTCATCAGGTATTCTGGGAAGGATGCACAATACTGAGCCACCTCTGCATATATCCTGGCGGATAAAAGCACTTCAAAATTCATCCCAGTCTTTTGGCACCTCATAGTTGTCCTCCAAGCAGGTTTAGGAGAGCCAAGTCTAGGATTTCCTTCCATTTGTTTTTGTTTTAGGAACCAGAAGTTGCTCTAAAGTCTCATCACCTGAAGGACCAATTCAGTACAGCAGATTGTTCTGTAGAATGAAGTATAAGCCTTGGTTCCTCTCTCTTCCAGGAACAGGTACCTTGTTTACTTCTGTTAGTTCATCCTGAGCATTCTGAGGTAGTGGATCAGAGGCTTGATCATGTGCAATGTGTTTTCAGAGCAAACCTGCTATAAGGTTAAATCTTCCTCTTCAAGTCCTTCTGTACTGATTCTTTCTTCATCATTATGAGACATAGTATGTCAGGATCTGCATCTTCAAGGGGGCTTGATCTGAACCTAGTTCAAACCTACCCCAGCAGAATTGTGTGGTTCTTGTTCTCTCTGATAGCGGAAGATGGGCCAAAGACAAGTACCACGGCCAGGACCTTGCTTTAACAAACCAGGATGTCTGGAACACCATATATTTTACCTTAGAATTAGGATTAATTCACAGATTGACACTCACACTTTGAATATGTAAGTCCAGAAACAACTGCCACACATTTATTAGTTGTCACATTTTATAAAATTTTCTGGCACACAGGCTGGCCAATCACAGTAAGCCACATCCTTAGGTACATAGAAGAGAGACAAATTGGTAGAGATTCACTGTTCTATGAACAAATTTTATGCCTATATTATAAAATATTCTTTTTTCCCTATGCTTTATGATTTTTTTCCTGAAAAGAGGGTCACTGTATTTCCTTTGGTAAATTGGTTACAATTGAACTGGTACTCTCCCATGTTACATTGCAATGGTTCTATCCTGTTTGCACAATGGACTTCTATGTGCCCCAGTTCGCCACAACAGGAACACTTGACATTAACGAGTTCTGTCTGTGCTTTGGATTTTTAGCAACCAGTCATTTTGTATCTGATATCTTCCATATTCTTGATTCACATTTTCTTGTCTGAATACAGGAATTCTAACTAAACTGTCTTTGAGTGCTGCAGGCCTCCCCTCTGGGCAACGTGAGAGTTCATTCATCCTAATCCCACTTCTGACACCACATGTGAGAAGTTATCAGGGTTTGTGCCCATTTTACAGGCACTTTGATTGAGGGCAATACAAGAGGCTGTAGATAATTTCCCAAGTTTTAGTGGAATTTTGCCAGTAATGCAAATATATCAAACCAAAACTATCAAATAGAACAGTAGACCTAGTTTCCACTGAAGCACTACTTTAACTTATATACAATTTCCTCATTAACAAGCTCTAATCTAGTTAAACCTGGGTGGGGCAAAACAAACAGTACAATGTTTTAAAAAGAATCACTGGCCTGTATTTTTTTTCAGATTTCTAGGTCTCATTTCTGCTCCAAGCAGTCACAAGATGCAGGTTGCTGTCTCACTGTGTGTTTTTTTCCGGGTCAGACAAACTGTAAACAATCAGTCCATAAGCAGCTCCATACTCCAGGAGCAGTCTTAAATCAAGGGCTGCGTAGGTGTAGTTATACATACATACATATTCAGAAGTGGACAAAATATCTAACTCTTAGGAGCAAGTATGATTTTATAGAAGCTATGTACATTATATTTTAGGCAGGGCCCTCCATTCTTTTATTCTTCTTTTATAATGTGTTAAAATAGTTTTTGCTTTTTATTAATCCCTGTATAGTCCTAAGGAATATGTTGGCGCATTACAAAAAATGGATAATAATAATAATAATATATTTCACATGAAGCTTATTTAAATGAATACAATCTGGAACCTATGTCCAACCTTCCTTGAGACTATTGCATTTTATTCTTGAAGTAGCCAGCACTCACAGAACTTTGTGTAATTGTGCCATGGGGTAAAATAGTCATGCACAGGAGCTTGTTGACAGTGGATGCCCACAAGGGGTATAAGTGATGTTGGAATCACGTGTACTCTCACAATATAGGGCCGACATGGGATTTCTGCCTAGAAGCTCCAGTGATGTAAATCAATGATGTAGAAGGGGGTGTAATATTTTGTGTTTCTCAGATCCTCGCTGCCCACCTCCAGCTAGGCATGTGAGCAGCAGCTGGCACAGCACATCCTGACAGGAAACCATCATCAAGGGAAGAGTTTGCCTGACAGTTACTGGAGAGGAAGTTACTTAACCGCCAACTAATTGTTTGAGGCTGAAATGATCTCTGCTGAAATGATTTTACATACAAGGACATCCTGGTCCTACAGTATGCACAGTACCTATATTTGTATTAGTTAAAGAACCACTGCATGCTAAATACTTTTTTATAACTGCTTATTTTTCATTACGAGAAGTTCAATACAATAAAAAATGTTGTTCCTTATACAAAAGTTCTGTATCCCTTATTGTTCATAAAGTAGATATAACTAAGAGGTAGCTGGGATGGAGAGAGGGAAAGTGGAATCAAAGGGAAGCACAAAAAGAAATCATATAATCTCCAAATGTTAGATATCGTTTTTGTTAGTCAATATCTCGTTAATAAATATAATTTTCTTAAAAGAAAATACAAGAAAATAGTATACCCTTATTGCCAACGTCATAGCACATTAAACCAGAATTGCATTACAATATATCTTGATCACCCAATAATTTTAATTATATAATATCCATAAATATTTCTCTTAAGATTTCTTACATGATCACAGACCCAAAAAATTATTTCATTTATCCTATTTGAGAATAATCCTAAATTAACCTCTAAAAATGACATATTTTTTTCCATTTCAGCATTTTCTTTAATCTTTTGTAAATCTTTCAGTTGTGTCGGAAGAGTTTGTTGGTTTTAGACCTTGACCAAAGGTTTGTGTAACTTTTCCAAAGACTCTTATGACAAAAATATACCTGGATCTTATTGTATATCTCTCTGGAGATATTAAATTCCTAATTTGATTCTAGGATCTTTGCACATTGTGGCCATGTCCACCATTTGTTCGAGTAATTGAAAGTGATGACATCCTTGAGAATCCTGAAGTGAAGTACTTTGGTGTTGTGGATTGCCATGGCAAAAGTGATAGTTGCAAAGGGAACTTTAGATTTCTATGTGAGACTAAGTGATGTTTGAGCTCAGAGGAATGAGAGCAGAAAATTATGTTGTTAAAACATTTCTTCTTCGGTGCTTGGGATAGAGTCACTTACTAATTAACATCTTGCCCAGATCTTTAAGCAGCCTCCTCCCAGGAAATTCTTAACACTAATAGAAAAGAAACACACAGAGGAGAGAACCAAACCGATGGGATCCATTCATTGGCCAGTCCAGCTATTCCCCACCCGTGACAGTGCCTATTTCTCAACACCCTCTCCAGCACATTTATATAATTTATCTGGCGTGATGGACCAGTGGAATATGTTTTTTTAACCCTGCTCCTTATAGTTCACACAAATTGACAACTTGCTATGTATTTCTAAGATATCCTGACAGTCTTCTTCATCTATTTCACATCCAATATCTCCTTCCCACTGTATCATTTCGGGGTGTGTGAGCAGTGGCATGTTGTCATGTAAAATATAGTGCCATGTAGTGATTAAGTGTTTATGGTTTGTGTAACAATTACATATCTTTTCATATCTCCTTTCATATCTTCCAGTGGTTGTATATCTGCTTTTCTAGTCCTCTGACCTGCTTTTCTAGTCCTCTGTATCCTGTAGTATATCAATGGTGTCTACATTGAACATGAGAAAAGCAAACCTCAGAAATACATTTCAACCACTGTGTGCCTCGTCAGTGGGGTGCAGCTTTACTCCCTAAGGCACAGTGAGCAAGGAGTCTACGTCTGTTTCTCCCTATCACCCTTAAGGGAGTACAGCTGCACCTCACTGATGAGGCCAACAGAGGCTGAAACGTATGTCTGGGGTTTGCTGTTTCTCCTGTTCAGGGTAGAATTGCCTGGTATTTGGGGTTGGATCACTCTTTTGAATTAGGCCAGACTGATATACTACAGGATATTTCTTCCTGTGAAGGGCACAATTGGCTAAAAGAGGCTGCTCTCGAAGTAGGTAACAAGACCTGTAGAAAAAACTTAAGTATTGTATATTCTCAGATGAGCACCTCTACTCTTTTTGTTTAGTTTTTCTCACCTTAAGGGTGATAGGGGGAACCAGAAGTGGACTCATTGCTCACTGTGCCTTAGGGATTACAGCTGCACCTCACTGACCAGACTCACAGAGATCAAAACTTACATCTTGGGTTTGCTGTTTCTCCTGTTCAGGGTAAAATTGCCTGGTATTTCGGGGCTGGATCACTCTGATATAATACAGAATATTTCTCCCTGTGAAGGGCACATGTGACTAAAAGAGACTGCTCTCAGAGTAGGTAGCCAGACCTATAGAACAAGCCTACTTAGGTATTATTTGTACTCTGATGAGCACCTGTACTCTTTTTGTTTAGTGTTACTGGGGTGTCATATGGATATGCTACTATTTTATAGGTCTCTAATCCATGTATATTTATGATGTATCTGTGCTACATGAATAGTTCTAAGGTTATGGCACAGTTTAAGGGAGACAGGGGGCAACCATGCCTTGTTATATTCTGAATTGAAATGTTAGCTGAGTATGGACTGGGCAGTAACAAGGATGCCAGTGGGTTTTTATTGAGAATTTAATTCAGTATTGCATTGCTTAAAATAAAGGCTTATAGTTGTCTGAAACATGTAGGGCCACAACACTCTCTTTTTTGTTATTTGAGAACCAGATAAGGTCTTTGTATATTTTGGTATTGTCAGCGGCCTTTCTTTCTGGAACACAGCCCATCTGACCTGGGTGAACCAACAGCGGAAGAATATTGTTTAGACTGTTTTAAATAAGCTTGGCAATTATTTTTACATCTGTTTTGATTAAGGAAACCGGTCTATAAATTCTGCATCTGCTAGGGCCCTTGCCCTCCTTTGGTATCAAAGCGATGTGAGCTTTTAATAATTCGGGTTTGCATTTCAGTGGTGATAGTTTTCAAGTTTGCCTCATTAAGATAGCTAGAAATGCCTTGCTGAGAGTATGGCGTGTTTGAATTATTAGAGTGATTATTATTGTATAATTTAGTATAATAGGGCCCTGTGCTGATCCCATCTATAGTAATTACGACATAGTATCACAGTAAATCCTACCTAGCTATGCTATTCCCCACTCCGAAAAGATTGTGAGAGAACTGCTAGGAGTCACTGCTGCACAACAAAGCCGCAAAGTATGGTGTAGGACCCACATGGTACTTTAAGTTACAAAATCCCCACACTAACATAATAAAATTAACCCTCCAATAAACTAATAAATAAAATTAAAGTTAATGAATTCAAATTAAAACCCCCAATTAATTTCTAAAATAATTAAACCTATTATTAAATTAATTAAACCTTTTCAATTATTACATTAATTAATCCCATATAATTATTAAATCTAATAAACCTATTTAATTATTAAATTAATTAATCCTAACTAATTGTTAAATAAAAATAAACCTAATTATTAAATACAATTAAACCTATTTAATTATTAAATTATTTAATCCCAAATAATTATTAAATATAATAAACCTATATATTTATTAAATTAATTAATCCTTACTAATTATTAAATATATTAAACCTATTTCATTATTACATTTATTAATTCTAACTGAAATATATTAAATTAATTAAACCTATATAATTATTACATAAAATAACCCAAACTAATTATTAAATATATTAAACCAATTTAAATATTAAATGAATTAATCATAATTAATGAATAAATAAAATAGTAATACAAATAAATTAGATACACTAATTAAATATAAATAAACATAATTAATTAATTATATTAAGCATAATCAAATAAAAACAAAACAAATTAATTAAATATAAATTAATCTAATTAAATAAATACAAATAAAATGAATTAAATATTATTAACCTAATTAATTAATTAAGTATAATTAAAAATAATTAATTAGATAAAATAAACTTATTTGATGATAGTAAACCTAACTAATTACAAAAAATAAAACCCCCTAAATTACAAAAAATAAAAAAGCTAAATTAGAAAAAAAAGAAAAGCTAAGTTACAAAAAATAAAAAAACTATATTACATAAAATAGAAAAAAATTACCAAAAATAATAAATCACTGTGAAGTTCTGTTTTCCTGACCAGGGGACTTTTGGATCCTGTAGCCATTTTGTATATAGAACATGTAATTCCCATGCTTGTCCACAAGATGTCACTGCAGGACGTTAGGGTAATTACCGGCCCTTTGTCTATGTTTTTCGCTCTGAGGCCATGTGGCCCTCCCAAGGTGGGCAAGCTATGATTGGGTGATGCTAATCTGGGTGGGGGATTTCAATGTGTTCAGCCCACTGTGATGTAACCGGGAGAGGAAAATCCTTTGTCTGGGGTCAGTTCCTGTTTTAGAAATGCAGTAAGAGGGTCCATATTAAACCATGCTTCAGGAATACATAGACTATGGTGTATTTCTTTAAGAAGGACTGATATGACTGCTGGTCACCGAGAAGGCCCATTCCTTCAACGAAGATCGCCTATGTAGTGGGGAATCCCTGTGATCAAAGGCAGGGATTGTCTGCGGCTAAACAGACCCACTTTTTAGGATCTTCACAATGACTTACAATTAAAATAAAAAAAATCACAATGAAAATAATAAATGTTAATAAAAAAAAATATCACAACTTGTAAATATTTCAATTTCTGGTACATTTATGTCTTGGGGTCAGGTTACTTTTCTTTCCCACCGTCTTCAGGTTGTTTTTCAGTCATTCAGTCATGTCAGACGCTATGGACCACAACCCACCAGGAACATCTGTCAGCCACTGCCCCTCTGAGCTCCCTTAAGTTCCTGTTCATTGCTTCAATTACCTTATATATCCGTCTCCACCTCTTCCATCCCCTTCTTCGTGTGCCTTCAATCTTTCCCAGCATCAGAGTCTTCTCTAGGGAATCCTGTCTTCTCATGGTAGGGCCAAAATATTTGAGCATCAGCTTCATGATCACACCTTCCAGACTACAGTTTGTCTTTATTTCCTTTAGTAGTTTTAATAGCCTGTCCAGACATGCCATAACTTTCCTCCCAAAAGCAAATGTCTTTTAATTTCATGTCTGTAGTCACCTTCTGAAGAGATCTTGTATTTTATTTTTGTAAAATACATAAATTTAAACATCATCACAAATAAATACATACAACCCTCTTACTACATACATTCATTCTCCGGAACAATAATTCAATGAGATCTTATTATTATACGCTATTAACTGTTACTATCAATCAATATCCATATACTTCTCCCAAATTTGACACTTTAATGTAAGATTTCTTGATACCTTATTTCCTTGGTTATTATGTATTTCTAAAGCTTTATTTCTATCCATAATGTATTTAACTTCGTTCCAACTATATCTGCTCACTTGCCAAAATTATTTTTTTATTTTTTTAAATAAGGGATAAAACGTTTTTTTCCTTATCCACTAGCACCTAACGATGGGAAATTGGAGTATTTAAGTCTATTTACATAATAAAATGTCAATAATGAATATAGACCGTCTGAATAAAGACCATCTGAAGAGATCTTGGAGGCCCAGGGAAGTAACATCTGTCACTGTCTCCACTTCTTGCCCATTTATTTGCCAAGAACTGAGATTACTGTTTGCCATGATCTTCATCTAGAAAGTTCCTTTTGCCACTGTGTCTCTGCAGGTCTCTGTCGCTCTTGATGCTTAAAGCCAGGTTAAACTCCAGATATGTCAGTGTTAGAGGACTTAAAGAAACTTTTCTGTCTACTTTAACATCAAATTGTTAAATTTTAGCCTTTAAAAACTGCTACGTCCCTTCCATTTAGAATTTTTATTGCATTTTTAAAAAACAATTAAATGTTTTTACTTTTATATTCAGTATTTCCATGGGCATATTTAAGTTTTAAATTGCCTTAGGCCATTCAGATTGCGCGCTCCCCCATGACCCACTTGCAACTCCTCCTTTTTCCTTTCTATATCTCAATTCATAAATGAATGTTTATGTATAGTAAATAAATAGTACAATTGTGTTCACATTTGAATGTCTAAAATAAGTTAAAAAACTTGTTTAATGCCCAGAATTCTGAAAAATACAGTCTGGGAACCTTGGCAGGGACAAACAAATGTGCTCACACAGGCTTCGCTTTTGCAATCCATAGCCATATCAAATATATTTGTGGTCACGTGCCTCTGTTAAGATGAGGGGTAGCCAAAATGTGGTCAGGCACCACCGAACGCCTGGCCTGCTTAGAGGGCCAGATGAGTCCTTGGGCATGGGCAAGGACATTGATAGTGTCCCAAAATCAGCATGTAGGTGGTTAGCAAAGACGAAGGCGTTACCCTAAAACATGGGAAATTATGCTGTTCAGTAGTTATGGGACTAATCTATGATGATTGTTGAAAGCTACGTCACAATGAAAAAGGCATGTCCTTGGGCATGGCAAGGAGATCAATGGGGCCAGAATGATTGAGGTAGTGCCAAGCGAAGGACTTATGGAAAGGAAGAGAGAGGAGAAAATCCAGAGCTGAGAGATCCAACAGATCGAGAAGAGGATAAGAGGAGAGGCTAGGGAGAAGTCATAGGAGGAAGGCCTGAGCCAGGGGTGATCCGGCAGACTGAGGAGGGGATAGGGAGAACCGGTGCGATCTGGCAGACAGAGGAGAGATTAGGGGACTAGAGGTGGGCAATCCGGCAGACAGAGGAGAGAATAGGGTCTAGAGGTGGGCAATACGGCATACAGAGGAGAGAATAGGGGACCAGAGCCCAGTTATCCCGGAGATGGAAGAACGATAGGGAGAGCTGGGGGACGATCCAACAGATGGAGGAGTAAATAGGGGACCAGAGGTGGGCAATCCAGCAGACAGAGGAGGGGGTAGGGGACCAGGGCCAGGTGATCCGGCAGACACAGGAGGGGATAGGGGACCAGAGCCAGGTGATACGGCAGGCAGATTAGGGGATAGGGATAGCTAGGCAATTTAGCAGATAGAGGAGAGAATATGGGATCAAAGCAGGGTGATTCAGCAGACAAAGGATGAGATAGAGGACTAGAGCTGGGCACTCCAGTAGACAGAGGATGGGATAGGGGACCAGACCCGGGTAATCCAGCAGACAGAGGAGGGGATAGGGACCAAAGCTAGGTGATCCGGCAGACACAGGAGAGAATATGAGATCAGAGCTGGGCGAGGTGGGGATAGGGAAACAGAGCCGGGCTATCCAGCAGACAGAGGAGGGGATAGGGAACTAGAGCCAGGCTATCCAGCAGACAGAGGAGGGGATAGGGAACTAGAGCCAGGCTATCCAGCAGAAAGAGGAGGGGATAATGGACCAAAGCCAGGCTATCCAGCAGACAGAGGAGGGGATAGGGGACCAGAGCCGGGCTATCCAGCAGACAGAGGAGGGGATAGGGAAACAGAGCCGGGCTATCCAGCAGACAGAGAAGGGATAGGGGACCAGTGCCGGGCTATCCAGCAGACAGAGGAGGGGATAGGGGACCAGAGCCGGGCTATCCAGCAGACAGAAGAGGGGATAGGGAAACAGAGCCGGGCTATCCAGCAGACAGAGGAGGGGATAGGGAAACAGAGCCAGGCTATCCAGCAGACAGAGGAGGGGATAGGGAAACAGAGCCAGGCTATCCAGCAGACAGAGGAGGGGATAGGGAAACAGAGCCGGGCTATCCAGCAGACAGAGGAGGGATAGGGGACCAGAGCTGGGCTATCCAGCAGACAGAGGAGGGGATAAGGGACCAGAGCCGGGCTATCCAGCAGACAGAGTAGGGGATAGGGGACCAGAGCCGGGCTATCCAGCAGACAGAGTAGGGGATAGGGGACCAGAGCCAGGCTATCCAGCAGACAGAGGTGGGGATAGGGAACTAGAGCCGGGCTATCCAGCAGACAGAGGAGGGGATAGGGAAACAGAGCCGGGCTATCCAGCAGACAGAGGAGGGGATAAGGAAACAGAGCCGGGCTATCCAGCAGACAGAGGAGGGGATAGGGAAACAGAGCCAGGCAATCCAGCAGACAGAGCAGGGGAAGGTGGACCAGAGCCGGGCAATCCAGCAGACAGAGGAGGGGATAGGGAAACAGAGCCGGGCTATCCAGCAGAAGAGTAGGGGATAGGGAACTAGAGCTAGGCTATCCAGCAGACAGAGGAGGGGATAGGGGACCAGAGCCGGGCTATCCAGCAGACAGAGGAGGGGATAGGGAACTAGAGCCGGGCTATCCAGTAGACAGAGGAGGGGATGGTGGACCAGAGCCGGGCTATCCAGCAGACAGAGGAGGGGATATGGAACTAGAGCCGGGCTATCCAGTAGACAGAGGAGGGGATAGTGGACCAGAGCCGGGCAATCCAGCAGACAGAGGGGGGGGAGGCGGACCAGAGCCGGGCTATCCAGCAGACAGAGGAAGGGATAGGGAACTAGAGCTGAGCTATCCAGCAGACCGAGGAAGGGATAGGGGACCAGAGCTGGGCTATCCAGCAGACAGAGGAGCGAATATGGGACCTGAGCCAGACGATCCAGCAGACTGAGAAGAGAATAGGGGACCAGAGCTGGTCAATCCAGCAGACAGAGAAGGAGATAGGAAGAGAAGGAAGGACAGAGCAGGGCAATCCAGTAGACAGAGGAGAGAAAAAGGGACCAGGGAAAAAAGAGAGGAAGAAAGACAGAGGTGGGCGACCCAGCGGAGAGGATAGAGAGTTAAAAGCAACAACCTTCTAGGCACAGACTCAGAAATTAAGTGACGTGCTTATGAAGGGTGAAGAGGGCCCCACCCACGGAAGAGGTGGGGTGAAAGAGGGCTCCTCCCACATTTCCAGGTCACAAATTTGGTCATATACATTTTTTCTACTTTCTAATAACATTTAGAAAAGTCCTGAAAGGCAGGAATGAGAGGAGGTGATAAGAGAGATGGAAAGAAGAAGGTCATTAGCAGAACAAAGAGAATGGTTAGGAGAAGTCAGGATCCAGTAGATCCCCAAGACAACAGGCCTGGGAGGTGGGAGTAATGATGACATTGTCAACAGTGAGAGATACTTGAGGAGTGGAAGCTGAGGAAGAGGATGGGAAAATTATGAGCTCAGTCTTTCTTGAGTTTAAGTTGGCGGGCAGACATCCAGGAGGATATACTGGAGAGGCAATTGGCAACATGAGCTAGAAGAGAGGGGGATAGGTGTGGCGCAGAGAGGTACATTTGGGTGTCATTTGCATATAGAAAGTATTGAAATCCCAAAGTATTTATTATGGTACCAAGAGAGGACGTATAGATGGAAAAAAGAGGAGGAATACTAGGACAGAACCTGGAGGTACGCCAATAGTCAGTCGGTGAGGCGAAGAAGAGGAATCAGAGAGGGAAACATGCGTTTGTTTCATTTTCAAAATAGAAAAAAAATGGATTTTAGTGCAATGTTTGATAATGTAGAGAAGTATTGATGAGTTCCATGTCCCTTTAATAATAATAATAATAATAATAATAATAATAATAATAATAATAATAATCTTAATAATTCTTAAGTTAAAAACAATTAAAAACATTTATTCTTCACAAGATTTATACCACACTTTTTCCTGGATTACTTTATATGATCCACCCTAAATATACAAAAAACTATTTCTTACTAGCATTAATATTCTCTGCTCAAGGAACTAAATGAAGATTTCCCATTTGCTTGCTCCAATAAACATCTCTTGGCAGGAACTTAAAAAAAACAAATACAGTTGGCTTGGATCTATATTTTATTATAACATTAACTATTCCTCCCTATATGTGCCAAAATTATTATTATTCACATATTTACATATTTTTATTGAGCCAATGTTTCTGTATTGTTTTTTTTTAACTGTTCTCTAAACCTTTTTTACCTCCATATATGTTTTTTTCTTACACTTTGTTGCACAAATATAGTCAAATATATTGTATTACTTGTTGCATATTATTTCAGGTCTTTCTTTAACGAGTTTTAGTCAGGATTGTATTACTTTTAATGATTTGTGTATGAAGGAGAATGGGTAATATAACCAGTAATTTTTTATTTTTTTTATTTATTACCCGTAGCTTAGGAAATATTATCTATTTGTTAAGTATGTAACAAACTAGCAACATTACCACTACTATGTTATGGCTTACAAAGCCAGTAATATATATATTATATATTATGTATAACAGGTTGAACTTGATGGACTGAAAGTCTTTTTTCAACCTTAATTACTATGTAACTATATATATCCCAGAATGCAGTGTAATAACATTTTTTTTCAGAATTCTTCGGAATTTAACTTGCTTTAGACATTCAAATGTGAACACAGATGTACTATTTATTTACTGTACTACTGTACGGTGGAGGCTTCTATCGCTCTTTTGCCCACCATATTATAAATTATTATTGTGGTGAACTACCTACTCATAATTTCCACAACACAAGCTGAGATCCCACTCCATGCTGATGATAGCCAGTAAGCTTGAAACAGCTGTACATGGATAGGATTCTCAGCTTGTGTAAAATCCAACCTTAGCTTTGCATTAAAGCTGTGTAAGCAGCCATAAGCTTAAAGGAAGCCGTGTTTGAAAATGGCTATGGATTGAAGAGCTAGGCATTTGTGGGCCCACAATGGAGAGTGGGGAGAGGCTCAGAACGGCTTATGAGTTACAGGCTTACGAGTTATGGCGGCCGCTATTTTTTTCAAGCCCGTAATTCGAAAGACATTCGGGGGTCGTCAAAACCCCCGCCAATTGAATCGAAAATGTAAAAAAAATATTGAAAAAAAATAATACTTACACAGCACTGCCGGCCCCCCCACAAAAGAGGGCCCTCATAAATCCCTACAAACTTATTCCAAAACACAAAAAAAACTTTTGCGGGGAGTTAAAAGACGCCCTATCCATGGCCCCTATTCAATTGAGCAATTGTTAGTTACTGGAACCTGTAATGTAGCCCCTAAACTAATTTGCTATTCAAGTGGCATCTTTTAGCTACCATCTAACAATTTGCGGGTTACAGGCTGAAATTACCTGCGGTTGTCAAAATCGTAATGTCGACCCATCTAAGCCTTTGATCTGTCAAGCCAGCAAATGATACAATCGCTATTCAATTGCTACAATTCCTCAAGCCCGCAATTGTTTTCACACCTGTAAATGGCAAATGTAGAAGAAAAACCTACGGGTACTAGATAGGACTCACAAGGGGATCAAACAACTGATCGTAGCACTGTAAATGCAACTAATAAATCAACACTGCACTTTAAAATACAGGGAAAGTGATGAAAAGCATTAGAATTATTTGCACAACAGTCTCAAGCTCGCAAATCATCGATCAAATCTTATTTTTTTAACGTTTCATTTTTGTGATCTATGATTCTTGGGAAATCAAGGAGTTAATACACATTTGGCCACCCACATGGACTAGAACATTTCCTTCATTCCTTTTGATTATTGTACATTGCCGGATTGCGAGTCCGATCGCATATCAGACCTATAAACGCTAATTGATTGAAGTCTAACCTCCATGTTTACTGACTTCATGATGACGGTCTCATTTACTATTGGCTGTTTCTACATCGGTAGTTACGACCTTGCTTTTGATCACTCTCTAAAATGCTATTTGCAGGTGCATGGTTTACGGTTTAGGCTTTCGGCCAGGTAGCTGCGGGCTTGACCAATTGAAACATTCTATAACTGTTGCTAATTTCAAGCCTGCCGATTTACGGCCAGTATGAAGGCAATTGAATAAGGCCCTATGTATTTTATACTATATATTGTATATATATGGATACTATATATTGTATATTATGTATTTGTATAGATATGTATACTATGTATTCTATACTATGTATTGTATATATATATATATGGCTACTATATATTGTATATTAGGTATTGTATAGATATGTATACTTTGTATTCTATACTATGTATTGAATATATATATGGATACTATATATTGTATATTATGTATTGTATAGATATGGATAATATGTATTGTATAGAAGCACTAACATTACAGAGACTTGGGAAGAACATCAGGCTCTGTCTGGGGGCATCTAACCCAGGAGTGTGGCACGACAGGAGAAGAAGATTTGGAGGAAGGAGGAGGGGCAGTTATAGGAGAAACTTGAGATAGAGAAAGGAGGAGCAGAAAAGAAAGAGGAACTGAGAGAGAATTAAGAGCTGCTGCCAGACTTGGAAGTTGTAGTAACAGCCGGACAGGATCAGGTGGAGAGCTGAGCTGGGTCTGATACTGAGGACCTGTGGGCAGATCATGGCATGGGACTGGCAGTGCCACTGATGGCTCAGTGCTTTGCATGGAAAACAGACAACTTCTAAGGTAAGAATTAAAAACAATTCAGATTCAAGTTTTAAACTTAATGTATTCCCTCTCTCGCTATATATATATATATATATATATATATATATATATATATATATGAATTATGAGTATTTTATTTATATACTGCAATACGCACAATTCATCTAGATTACTGGACATTCACAGTTACCTAACTCTTCAATATATATATAATTTTTAGGAAAGCTGGCATGGTATAGAAAATCTTATTTATATCTATAGATATCACTAAAAAACCCAGACACTGTGGGGAATTTACTAAGCATCTCACCCTATCTCCTGATTTACTAAGCACTATTTCCTATTGTTTCATGTTAACCCTTGCAGTACTATGCTGACTTCTGGCAGTCAGAGGGTTAAGATGCCATGAGTACTTATGCCTCCGCTACAGGGCAGTTATTTAATTACTATCACATTCTTGCCCCCAGCACATTCCAGCCAAGCACCTCAGATCATCCCTCATGAGCATTAACCTATTCAATGCCAAGTGGAATTGCTCAATGGGACAGTCCCTCTTTTTCAAGGTAAATCCTGTTGTCCATTTTAGCTTACCAAATGTCCCTCTTTTAAAGAAAAGTCAGACTATTTTCCTGACCATGGGCCTCATTCAATTGCTATGATCTTGAGCTGCGGGGAGGCCGCAAGGGGAGGCCGCAAGCTACGTAGCTATTTAATTGGCTTACGTTTGGGGCCTCTGATCGGCTTGCGAGCATCGAGCTAAGATGCCTTGTGATTTGCTAAATTGCAGCTTACTTCCGTCAAAGCCTTTGATCTTCCGCGGCCGCAAGAGTTGCGGCCACAAGAAATCCCAATTCTCTATTTAGTTGCTAGGACCACCCTTACGTCAAGCCCGTAAATCGATTGATAGCACAACATGGCAAATAAAAAAGTTTATTTCATGTTAAATTTTTTTCATAAAATCCGACGGGCTCCAACCTAAGAGCCCGTAGGACTTTTGAATCCAACGTCCCGGTCCAGAAGTTAAAGCCTGTAGGATTTCATGATGGAAATTTAACATGCAATAAAGTAATTATTTATGCCTATTTGCGAGTTTGAGAAAGTTGTGCTATTAATTCTAAGACCTAACATCACTTTCTCTTTAAAAGTACATGATGGCGTTTCTATTTGCTTATGAAGTGCTGCGTTTTGACAGTAAGACCTACGGCCTTGAATGACCTCCAAGCCCGCAAGCCC
This sequence comes from Discoglossus pictus, assembly GCA_027410445.1. NCBI lineage: Eukaryota > Metazoa > Chordata > Amphibia > Anura > Alytidae > Discoglossus > Discoglossus pictus. The sequence continues at coordinate 465,633,885 of CM050164.1, forward strand.
GTGACTCGTGGTTCAAGCCCGCAATCTCGGAGCACTGGAAATGCAAATATAAATTCAAGACAGCATGTAAAGCACTGTAAATAATGGGGTACACATTGGGTGACTTTAGGATTAAAGGCATATTGCCACAATACAGTACTTGATTTCACGTTTAAATTATTTCCAAAGTCCGACGAATAACCGCCAAGCCCGTAACTCATTATTCAAGCCAGTAGAACTTTGGACATAAATTAAACGTAAAATCAAGTATTGAATTGTGGCGATGTGCCAGCTTGAGAATGATATGCTGTTAATCCCCATGTCACCCGTTGTGTACCGCATTATTTACAGTGCTTTACAGTGCTGTCTTGAATTTATATTTGCATTTACAGTTTTCAGACTTTGCATCCTTGAAAAACGAGTTTGCGGCAAATGCATATGGCCTGTAGCATTGTTTGAATACCAGCTAGACGTAGCTCTACGCAGATTTGCGGCCATTTTACGGCCCTTAATTGAATGAGGCCCCATGTCTGACTTTTGCAGCGCCTTCTGATACATAGAAGCCTGAAGTATCTCTGCACGATACACTTCAGTATACAGCTTTGCACACATATTAAAGGGGTATGGAATTTTCTATTGTGTATGTATGTACTTTAATGTACTTTATTTTATTAAGAATTGCTTATAAGTTCTGTTTTTACTGCCTAAAGTCAAACAAATAGTCCAGACTTCCAATGGAAGTGGAAACAGATAAGTAGAACAATCTTCCAATGGAAGTGGTAGTTGATAAACAGAAGAGCCTTCCAATGGAAGTGGTAGTAGATAAGTAGAACAGCCTTCCTATGGAAGTAGTAGTAGATAAGTAGAAGAGCCTTCCAATGGAAGTGGTAGTAGATAAGTAGAAGAGTCTTTCAATGGAAGTGGTAGTAGATAAGTAGAACAATATTTCAATGGAAGTGGTAGTTGATAAACAGAAGAGCCTTCCAATGGAAGTGGTAGTAGGTAAGTAGAACAGCCTTCCTATGGAAGTAGTAGTAGATAAGTTGAAGAGCCTTCCAATGGAGGTGGTAGTAGATAAGTAGAACAATCTTCTAATAGGAGTGGTAGTAGATAAGTAGAACAACCTTCCAATGGAAGTGGTAGTAGATAAATAGGACAGCCTTCCAATGGAAGTGGTAGTAGATAAGTAGAACAATCTTCTAATGGAAGTCGTAGTAGATAAGTAGGACAACCTTCCAATGGAAGTGGTAGGAGATAAGTAGGACAACCTTCCAATGGAAGTGGTAGTAGATAAGTAGAACAGCCTTCCAATGGAAGTGGTAGTAGATAAGTAGAACAGCCTTCCAATGGAAGTGGTAGTAGATAATTAGAACAGCCTTCCAATGGAAGTGGTAGTAGATAAGTATAACAGCCTTCCAATGGAAGTGGTAGTAGATAAGTAGAACAGCCTTCCAATGGAAGTGGTAGTAGATAAGTAGGACAACCTTCCAATGGAAGTGGGAGTAGATGAGTAGAACAGCCTTCCAATGGAAGTGGTAGTAGATAAGTAGAACAGCCTTTCAATGGAAGTGGTAGTCGATAAGTAGAACAGCCTTCCAATGGAAGTGGTAGTAGATAAGTAGGACAACCTTCCAATGGAAGTGTTAGTAGATAAGTAGAACAGCCTTCCAATGGAAGTGGTAGTAGATAAGTAGAACAACCTTCTAATAGAAGTGGTAGTAGATAAGTAGAAAAACTTTCCAATGGATGTGATAGATTCAAACACAGTTAAGACAGATAAGCATACCAGGGATCAGCAGCAGAGCTAGAGATTGGAGGGCCCTAGTGCAAAATAATTTAGTGGCCCCTTTCCAAATTCTCTATACAAGGTGGATGCCGTAATGGTCAATAAACAGCCACAAATATATGTAGGTTATCACCTTACGCAATTGTGGGCACCAGTGCTTTCCACCTGCAGCACCAGCAGTAGCTCCAACACTGCCTGGGATAAGCCAAAGCCCATCATGAGGATTAATTATGCCAAACATTTAGGCTGATACAATGGACAGACAAGATGGGCATTTTTTTAGATCTTATTTTCAGTCAAATTTACATTACTATATTTATGTTTCTATAATTTTGTGCATTTAAGGGGCACTTTAGTCCAAAACTTTCTATCAAGCATTTACAAGAACATTTCTTAGGCATTACCAACATTTAGTTTTGCATTAAATTACCAATGAAAGAATCACAGAAACAGATAAGAAACAACGTGTTTGATCAGCTTTTATCTTATAAGTAAACTGAGAGTAAGTGTAAATAAAGTCCATAACAGTAAATAGATACACCGGGATATTATATATATATATATATATATATATATATATATATATATATATATATATATATATATATATATATATATATAGTAACGTTCAGGAACCTTCCATGTCCATATCCTTCCATATCCCTTTAAATAAAGGTGTTTAAAGCATTATATTTATAAGGACAATTTATTAAGCAGTTTATGTTGACAGAACATCCTACAGTCAGATGTCATATAATTTATCACGTTCTTTAATATTTTACGGTTGTATAAATTAGAAATGCCAAACTCGCAGCAAAAATACATTAAAATTCATGGGAAACTCTCACTAATAATAACACAAATGGAATGTTATCTTGGGATATAGAATTGTGAGATAATATGACATTAGTTTATAAATCGTATTCACTGTATTTATACAAAAAAGGGGTAGATTATACTTAAAATGTTTAAAATATAAAAATGGACAGTTTAACAAGAATTAGTGTTCTTATAAAGTACATACAGCCTGTTTTATACAGTGGATATACTGTATTTAAGATTTTCGCTTAAATATGTGTATGTGAGAGGTGGATTTACATTTCTGAAGAGCAGGGCTTGCATTTATTGATGCAAGTTGATGTTTCTAGGCTTTGAGGCGCTGGGTGCAATTTTGATCAGATACTATTCCTCCAGAACTCTCTCTCTCTTTCCTAATCCTCCACCCTTGATAGATAAAAACTCATCTCTTCATGACCCAGCACTAAGCAAGTGATGCAACAGCCACAATATGGATTCCTCTATTCATAAAGAGTCTTAACATTTTCAGATTTTCTCTAAAAATATTTTAGGTTCATTACTTATACAGTTGTTAATGTTGTTAGTATTTTACATACTTAACAAACAAGTGCAGTTTGTCTTCAGTGTCTTTTTAAGTTATCACAAGAGTGCCCCGGGGCAAATATAATTTGGGGGGTGCCTTCCAACTTCTCTATACAATGTAGATGCCTGTAGGAGCCAATAAACAGCCCAAAACAAATATGAGGGTGATCAGATTACCCCTAGACCACCCTCTCTCTATTAAATTAAGAGACCCCTTTACTCTCACGGGTTCCCAACCCACTTGTGGGCCCTGGTACTTTGCACCTGCTGCACCGCCACTGATCACAAGTGATAAATATAATGCTGATCTGTCTAATTCTCCCCCTTGGATTGCGAAATTCAGCTTTTCAGCATGTGATCCTCCTCCAGGCTTCTTCTGTTTATCTACATTTCTTTTTTCTTCGTTTTTTGCCCACTCATCCTGAACTCTCCTGTATTGTGTAATATGTAATTGTGTAAATATTAATATGCCAAGATTTGTTTGACAGCCTGCCGAGGAGGTGGAAAAACATTGGAAACATGTAAAATAATGAAACTTAATGTATCCTGGGAGCTTCAGGTATATATATATATATATATATATATATATATATATACAGTACAACAAGAAATGAGTACATTTGTGTGTAACTTAGAATGCCTAAAAATAGGTTTATAAACAAATTTCCTGCTCAGAATATCAAGAAATAGAGTATTTGAGAAACTAGAGGCATGTTTAATATGTTATTGAATTAAAGAGTAAAAATACAGTGTGAACACATTTGCATATCCCCACCCAGATTCCCACAGTGCAGTGCAAACATTATATTTCTTGAGATTCTGAGCAGGAAATATGTTTATTAAGTTTATTAACTTATTTTTAGGCATGCAAATGTACTTTTCTTGCTATGCTTTTTATGAAATAAATAAACAATTTGGAATTTATATATAGTTACATAGTAATTGAGGTTGAACAAAATACTTTTAGTCCATCAAGTTCAACCTTTTTAGATTTCCTCTGACCTTTTTAATATACAGATTAATTGTTAATTGATAGAGAGGAAGAAAAACAGAAAAAACTCCAGTGCCAACTGTCTCAAAAGGGGAAAGAATAAAATTCCTTCCTGATCCCAGATACTGGCGATCGCATTCCTCCCTGGATCAATACTCCCTCTCTAATTATCCAGGATACCCGTGAATGGGCTTTTAAAAAAAAATATTTATCTTACTTACTTTTTTTAAGTTATCTTCAAATCCGCTGTCACCTCCTCCTTTGGTAGGGAATTCCACAGATTAACCACCCTTACTGTGAAAAACCCTTTTCTTTCTTTAAGGTGGAATATTTTTACTTCTAACCTCAAGGGATGTCCTCTTGTCAGTTGAAAACCTCTTGGCACAAAAAGTTCACTTGACAAAGCTCTATACTGACCCTGGATGTATTTATATAAAGTAATCATATCCCCTCTATACCTTTTTAATAGAGAAAATAAGTGTAATTTGGTTAGTCTTTCTTCATAACTTAGCACCTCCATTCCCCTTATTAGTTTTGTTGCCCTTCTCTGTACTTTTTCCAGCTCTAAAATGTCCTTTTTATGACGTGGTGCCCAAAATTGTACTCCATATTCCAAATGAGGGCGTACTAGATATACTGTACATTATATCTCAAGTATTTTAAGTGTTCACTGTTTGTGAGAATATTCTCTCTAGTGGTGAGTGGACCATAAAAATCATATCTGGCCCCGGGGCCGCCAGTTACACTGGTCTAGAACGAAACAGAAAATCTGCTTTTACCAGAAATTAGCATACAATATACATAATGTGAGCTGGGATATTATACCATGAACACGACCATGACACAAACTACCCATTTCTAGTCTTGCACTGGAGATCTTGGCTTGCTAGGTAGGTGATGTCATTAGGACGACCATAACCTACAGTGCCCTATAGAATTATTGGCAGCCTAGGTAAAGTTAGGAAAAAAAGGCTATGAAATAAATGTGTTTGTAACTTTTCAAATCCTTTTATAAAATCCTTATAAAAATTATAAAACAATTTTAGTGCAGAGGATACATTTTAATTGCGAACTATGTAGTATTTCCCTTTTGGATCGCTACCTTGTCATGGTGAAGGGGCTTGAGTACCTCAACAATGCTGTGAGCTGTACCATGTAGGGTCAACCAAGATGGACAGTTCATAACAACCCACCCAGGCTCTTTGCCAAGATTACCTTATGGATAAGCACAATCAGAGACAAGATGTTCCTGCCATGCTGCAGTCTATAGGGTCATGGAGAGTCAGACATGACTGAACGAGGGACATGAGACCATTCTTCATACAAAATGTCTCTAGATCCTTCAGAGTTCTTGTCCCTCGCTTGGGGACTCTCCACTTCAGCTACCCACATAGCTTTTCAATGAGGTCTCGGTCATGGGATTGGGATGGCCACTTAAAAGCTTGATGCTGTGTTCAGTGGACCATTTTTATGTGGTTTGGAGGTTGGCTAGGGATCATTGTCCTACTGTAAGATCCAGTCATGACCCAGTCTTAGGCTCCTGGCAGAGGCTGCCAGCTTTTGATCTAAAATCTCCTGGTACTCTATTTGATGGAGTCAATGATGCCATGCATCTTACCAAGATTCCAGAGGTCTTAGGAAGAAAACAGTCGCACAACATCATAGATTGGTGTGGGACAGTTCTTTTTTCATGTACTAACACTTTGGAATAAAATAAATATATACTTTTTACATTTTTGGTACTTTTTGATTTCTTTTTGCTTCAGTTTTGATGATTTAATGTCTGCAATTGTAGCAGAGACAAGTAGATAAGAACACAAGTCACAGCCAGTCTTTTATCTCAAAGCGACTTTGCATGAATCCGTATGGTTGCTTGTGTAACACAACATTTTCATTAAAAGAGTGGTAGAAATAACCTATCCACAGACAGCTGTTTCAGACTGTGTGTGGAGATGGCCCCTTACTTTATAAGTCAATCTGGTGCAAGGCTACTTCTGAGAAATAATACGTCTTATGGCGTACATATGTGCTCGTGTATGTGCCTAAAACTAGTGGAAAACAATATTTTCAGCTCAAGGAATTCTATATATAGAGATATATTAAATGGAAACACATATTGGAGCAGGGGTATGCAACCTAAAGCTCTGTAGGCAAATATAGACCAATACAGATTAATATAAGGCTCTTTTGACTTACTGGAAACCAGAGTTTCCCAACTGGGCAACAATCAACAGCTTAATAGAATACAGCTGTAAATGCAAATCAGTTTCAGTTTGATTAATTTATTATGTATCCTCAGACTAAAAAATAAATTCGTATTTTTATCAAATTCCAAGATTTGATTACATAAAGGAGCATAACATGAAATAATATTTATCTCACCTAATTATTTATATAAGCTTTTGCGATATTATGAAAAAAGTATTACTCTATTGTTATCAAGAGCGATATTAAATGAGAAAGTGTCTTTCCTGAGAATAAATTGTTGCCAAAATTACCCAGTTCCCTTAGGGAATCAATAATACCTTGTGGCATAATTACATATTACTCATTGTAAGGTGTGTGATTAGAACATGAGTGATTAATACTAGACAGAACATTGTTCTGAAGGTTCCTTGAGGCGTTAGAGATGGGAGGTTGGCCAAGCTGGTGCCATAAATTAAGGTAATTGTGTAATTGAAATGAACAATTATTAAGTTTTATTAATGGTACATAACAATGTTAACTCATGATGTTCTGAAAAAATATACTTTGTAATACTGGTAATAATATAGACAGTTCATAGTGAGGTTAATTAAACAGAGACTGTGTTTTAATTAGTTTGTTAATTAGTAATAAATGAAGACCAATATGTTTATTATCAATTTATTATACAGAGCAACATGTTTATTAGATATGTAAAGAGTATACCGGTAAGCCTAGACTGTTGCTGAGTGGGTATTGAGAGAAAGGGTACTGGGGAGTGGGTATGATAGGGAATGAGGGGGTGGTATATATAATCCTATAAGAATAAAACAAATATCAAAATAGTGAAGGGCCCCTAAAGATGCAATGTAGTGGGGCCCCAGTTATACATTATTCCTATCCAGCTGCTTATGAGAGTTTCATCTGTGTAATCCAAACCATGTGATATAAGTAGGTAATGGTGTAGTGTCTTTAATAATGTCATAGAAGGTTCGCAGTGGAGGAGCTACAGTTGGTGCAGCAGATGCAAAACACCAGGCCCAAAACAGGGTGGGGGCCTTTTAATAATGGCAGTAAGAAAGGTGATTAGATCTGAACAACTACAGTAAAACCCCCGTTATCCAGCACCCACGGGGACTCCCTATTGCCAGATACGTGTAGTTTCCGGTTTATTGCGAGTCCCTTAAAGCCGCCCAAACCCCTCAAAATGCCTTTAAAAAGGCATTAGCACCTAAACTGGGCCATTTAGGGCCCCCCAAAAAAATTATACAATTTTGCAGTCTCGAACTGCCGGATAGTGCCGGTTATGCCGGTTTAGAGGGAGTTTTTTGAATTTGGGGAATTGATGCTAGTGCCGGGTGCTTGAGAGTCCCGGCTAGTAGGGTGCCGGATAACCGTGATTCTACTGTACACACATTTATGACCTACCATGAGTGGATAGAGAAGTTGCAAGGGGACCTCAGATTGTTTTGCACAGAGACCCTCCATTCACTAACTCTGCCACTGCATACATCTTTTTGCAAAAACTCATAATTGTGAAGAATATATTTTTAGAGATAATCTTAAATTGTTAAGATTATTTACATTATGCAAATTTCCATCTTGCCGACTTGAGCCCTTTCTGAACCCTTGCCAGATGGCAATAATTCACTATTCAATGGCGGGGGGGGGGTGATGGTGGACTATTTGTTAAATGATTGTGGCTTTTGAAATTTGATATCTCCCTCTTTTCCCACACATGATCTGACGCAGGCGGCATCAATAAATACAAGCTCTCCAGAAATGTAAAATAGATGCCTCCAGCCAACATTAGAGACATAAATCAAATTAATAATAGCTTGCTACCTAAATATCATGTTGGGATCAATAAGATCAGATTTCCAGGTTTCCACCAAGCAGTCACAAGCTGAAGGCTGCTGTCTCACTGTGTGTCTTTCTCCATGTCAGGCAAATGGCAATCAGTCCTTAAGCAGCCTCTCACATACTCCAGGAGCAGTCTTAAATCAGGACTTCCCCAGGTGCAGCTAATTAACTGAGAAGGAAAGGTGACCCCTGCAATCTTACTGGTCGAAGATAGCTTTGCAGAGTATGCGGCTCACATAAACCTCTTGGATAACTCTGTCTCAAAATATGTATATATATAGATATATATATATATATATATATATATATATATTATATATATATATATATATATATATATATATATATATATATATATTATATATATATATATATATATATAGTAAATAAAAAGTACATCTGTGTTCACATTTAAATGTCTAAAACAAGTTAAAAAAAAATCTTCCAGCTCAGAATTCTGAGAAAATTCAGTTATTACACTGCATTCTGGGAACCTGAGCTGGGACATGCAAATGTGCCCACAAATACCTCACTCTTCAATCCATAGCCATTATCAAACATGGCTTCCTTTAAGCTTCTGCCTGCGGTATTACACAGCTTTAATGCAAAGCCAAGGTTGGATTTTACACAAGCCGAGAATCCTATCCATGTACAGCTGTTTCAAGCTTACTGGCTATCATCAGCATGGAGCGGGATCTCAGGCTGTGTTGTGGACTTTATGAGTAGGTAGTTCACCCCAACAATCATTTATAATATGGTGGGCAAAAGAGCGATAGAAGCCTCCACCGTACAGTAAATAAAAAGTACATCTGTGTTCACATTTTAATGTCTAAAACAACCTGCTTCCAGCTAAAAATTCCTAGAAAAACAGTTATTACACTGCATTCTGGGAAGCTGAGCTGGGACATGCTGTGACATGCAAATGTGCCCACAATTGTCTTGTGTATATATATATATATATATATATATATATATTAATTATACATTTCATACAGTGCTCTACTAGCAATCTTCAGCCTGTGCTATATTTTACAAAAGTGTTATGTCTGAAAGATTTGTTTCGTGTTGAGAATGTGAAAGACTTATTATGTGGAGGAATATCTAGTGTCGGTCAGTGCTCTACAAACCATCTATACATTGTATACATTGTTCATATTTAACACTTCTCTTTGTCTGCAGATTCCATTGTGTTAACAAGAGGGTTAATATTTGAGTTCCACTTGACGCTGAAAGCCCTGATGAAATGGAGACACCAAAACCAATGGAAACACTTCTGGAAAATCTTCACAGTGTGTTACAAGCCATAAACAAGACTCTGAACAGCGTGCCGTGCCCGCCGGACCTACAACTAAACAAGACGGACACAAATGAGAATGACAACGCATATATATTTATTGTGTTTGTTATGTTCCTATTCGCAGTGACTGTTGGGAGTCTAATCCTTGGCTATACTAGATCTAAGAAAGTGGACAAGCACAGTGATCCCTATCACATATATATTAAAAGCACCAGAATTTCTGTTATATGAAGCAACTCTTGTTGGATGGAAGACTCTTTGGACTTGTTTGGATACAACACATGATCATGATGGGGCAACGGTACATTGTAGTGATGGATCACTGATATTTGAAGATCTTGTGGATATTTTAAGATCTTTGGTGGAGCCTCACATAAAAAATTAGTACTTTTCAAATATGCCATTTTTGGGTTGAATGTTTGGAATCCCATTGACATCTCACATGTGTGTTTTTGGTGTTTTAGCCGAGATCATATGAAGAAACCAAACAAATTTGAGTATTTAATAGTGCTATATTAGTTGTAATTTTGTAGATCAGGCTATACTCCATCACTGGGTGATTTGAAGATTTTAAGAGTGATTGACTAGTCAAAAATACTTAATCCATTGTAAAGAGGAGGCTACCTCAAGAAGCTTCGCAGAGCCAGAAATCATATACCTCAAACCAGGCTGGGGTGAAAATGATAAAAAATAAGACTTATGTTTACTTGACAATAAAATGCCAAACTTTTACATTAATGGAACATGTGTGTCTATTCCATTTATTATTATTATTAATTGTATTATTATATATTTATTTGTCTTAAATAGTTATTGACTACCTCTTTTAATCCAAATCGTCTGCTCCCTCGGCATCCAAGACACTGCTCTCTCATGGTAAACATTATGCCTACAAAATCGAGCATTTAGCGTCTCTTCTCTGGCACTTTTTCTTCTCCTTATCCTCTGTCTTTTGGCGTACACCAAGGTTCAGTCCTAGGCCCCCTCCTTTTCTCCATTTATACATCATCACTTGGTACCATAATAAAATCTTTTGGATTTCAGTATCATCTCTATGCAGATGACTCCTATATCTAGCCCTCAGCACCAGATCTACCCCGTCTCTTCTAACGCATGTGTCCAACTGCCTCTCAAGTATATCCCTCTGGATGTCCAAACTCAACTTGTCCAAGACCAAACTCCTAATCTTCCCACCATCTACTACAGCTTATGTTCCTCACATCTCTTTCACTGTTGACAATGCCAACATCGCTCCCACCTCTCAAGCCCATTGTCTTGGGGTTCTTCTGGACCCTGCCCTATCCTTTATTCCTCACATACAGTCACTAACAAAATCTAACCTTCATCTAAAAAATATCTCCAAAATACGTCACTACCTAACACAAGACACAACTAAGATTTCAATACATTGTCTCATCATATCTCGTCTTGACTACTGCAACACGCTTCTTGCTGGCCTGCCCACCACTCCTCTATCCCCACTTCAATCCATAATGAATTTATCCACTAGGCTCATCTACCATGCTCAACGCTCATTGTCTGCATCTCCTCTTTGTCAATCACTCCATTGTCCCGGACCCTAAAGAATGAAAATTAAAATCAGGACCTAAACTTAGAAAGCCCTCAATAATGGTGCACCCCTTATATTTTTGCTCTCATCTCCAAATACTCCCCTACCCACCCTCTTTGCTCTTCTAACGACCTTCTTATTTCCACCTCTCTTATCACCTCCTCTCAATCCGCCTTCAGGACTTTTCTCGTGCTGCTCTTACTCTATGGAACTCCTTGCCTCGCTCCACTAGGCTCCTCCTGCCTCAAAACCTTCAAAACCTCACTAAAAACGCATCTGTTTAAAGAAGCTCATCACCTACCACCTTAACAAGCCATCAGTTCCATAAAATAATTTAGATTACATATCAACTAATATGGTTACAAACTTCACAAACAAATTAGGTTTTTCCCAATCTACCATGGTGCTTTACATTTGCAAAGGCATAAGATCCACCTTAAATAAGCATTCTGTAAAGGTGGATTTGTATCATTATTATTAGCATTTACACATATCTTTTAAATGTTAGAAAAAACAACATACTCTCCTAAATTTGCTCTTTTAAAAAAAGTATTTAATGATTTTCCTTTTGTTTATTATCTATTATGTGTGTACAGTATATTTAATATTATCTTGCACAAGTACAGAATGTTTTATAAAATGTTATACTGAGTACACTAATAATCCTAAAATACACAATGTCACATAATGTTCTTGATTACTCCAGTTTTATATGCAGATAATACGCAGTAAACAGATCTCTCGCTTTCTGTCTCCCTCTTTATGTGACGGCTAAATTGTAAATATTTATTGATGTATTCTATTTAGTAACATTGCCCAAATGCCTCTTGGCATATAAATGGTGTCCCCCACCACAGCATAATTACATGACTGTTACACGTTTACTCCCATTTGTATCATGTAATCTGCACATTTTAGATAATACTACAAATTAAATTACATGTTCTTTCAAATGGGAGATTTTGCATACATTATTGTGTTCATTCAACAAACTTACTACTTGGTAATCAGAGAAAATAATACCTAGTGTAACTACTATATCCATTCTTGCATTAAATGCTTGGATTAAATGTCTTCAATGTGACCCTCCTACTACTTGTTCTTAATAATTATCTTACTTAAACATAGAAATATATATCTGACTACAGATAAGAACCAAAAATACAAATCTACTCTACTCATTATGCTATCCCAGACATGCTTACATTCTTTATTGTATCTAAAGTAGGAAGCTGTTCCACTTATCTACATGGTCCCTGATAGGCTAGGACACTACACTGCAGTCCAGCCCTACAGAATCTGTGTCTGCATATGCTGAAGTCAAACATATATTATTTGATTCCATATGTCCATTCTATATACCTACAAATGTAAGCCACTGGATAGCGTTATACTTATCCCAGGTCTAATGCCTAAATTGCAGTTGGGGTAGAAACTTCTCAACTCTAGGTGGTCTTCTAAATAAAAAAGATATACAATTGGTTAAATAGGTGCCCCCTATATATAAGGTTGTCTCTGACGATACTACACACAGTAGTTGAAACGCGTGTGGGGCACCACATAGTGATGTCATTAAGGGCTATATAACAGAGAGGAATGAGGGTGTGTTTAGTTCTAGTTATCAAGGAGCACAGTGGTGGTCTGTAATACTGTATTTAGAATAAAGTTAATATCACTAGCACTATCATATAGTCGACCCTAGGTAGGAGAATTGATTCATTACACACTAGGATCTCCTTTGTAGTATCTACTACATTATCAAGTTAATAAATGTGGAATATCCCCACTTATGATTTAGAATTATATTAATATACTAGCGACTTGCCCGTCAAAAATGACGGGGCAATAAAAAAGTGTTGAAATGCTGTTTGTCACACAATGTGAGTGTACTGTATAGACCGCTATAACACACTAATGAATGCATGTGATGACACTATAAGTGCCATGAGGGTCATCCAGGACCCTAATGACACAAAGTGTAAGCACTACACCATTTTAACCCGGTCTCTTATGGGGGTCTATACAGACCCTCATAAGCCTCTATTTAACCCCATTAGTCCCATAAGGGTATTTAAAGAGCCTCATTGGACAGTTAGAAGCCTAACATTACCCCATAAGTGCTATGAGGGTTCTCCAGTATCCTCATGACACTAAGTAGAAGCACTACACTGCACTAAACCCACCCCAATAAACCATTACACCTAAACTAACACCCCTCTACACTAACCTCTTAACAACTACACTATCTACCTACACTACCTACCTACCCCCTAATAGCCCCCCTACTCTAATTACAGAAAATAAAAAAACCTAAGTCATAAAAAAGAAACAATCTACATTACAGAAAATAAAAAAAACCTAAGTCACAAAAAATAAAAAAGGTACATTACAGAAAAAAATAATTACACATCTGAAAAGGAAATACATACAGAATACATACATTATAATACAACACAATACAAATAAAATAAAATACAATACCCCCATCTATCTAAAATACATCCCCCTATCTATCTAACATATAATCAATCCTATCTAATATACAATAAATCCTATGTAATATACAATAAATCCTATCTATCTAAAATACATCCCCCCAATCTATGTAATATACAATAAATTCTATCTAAAATTCATACCACTGCAATAAATCCTATCTATATACACAAACCCTAATTCTAACCTAAAATAAAATAATTAAGACCACTTACCTTTGCAGAAGTCCCTTCAGATCACCAACCTAGGGGGAAAAAAACAACAAATTAGTACAACACATTTACATACAATAAATAAACATTATAAATACTCTAAATATTCTATGCACCTTTCCAGCATATCCCCGTCCTTCTTCTTTTCTTCTCTGGTGCGGCCCCTGTTAAAAAAAAACAACATTATATTAGTACAACATACATATAAACATAAAATAAAATATACATAATATACATTGTACTTACCTCCGTGCAATGCCTCCTCCTCTTCTGCCCCGCCCTGGAACAATCCGCGTTCTAATTTTTTTTGTTAATTAAGGGTTTATGGGGGTCTGGATTGACCCCCATGAGTGACCGGGTTAATTAATGTATTATGGGGGTCTGTATTTACCCCCATGAGTGCCAGGGTTATTCATTGGCTTATGGGGGTCTGTATTGACCCCCATGAGTGACAGGGTTAATTAGGGGTTTATGGGTGTCTGTATTGACCCCCAAGAGTGAAGGGGTTAAATAAGTGCTTATGTGGGTCTGTATTGACCCCCATCAGTGACAGGGTTAATTAAGGGCTTATGGGGGTCTGCATTGACCCCCATGCGTGACAGGGTTAATTAAGTACTTATGGGGGTCTGTATTGACCCCCATGAGTGACCGGGTTAGTTAAGTGCTTATGGGGGTCTATATTGACCCCCATGCATGCCAGGGTTAATTAAGGGTTTATGGGGGTCTGGATTGACCCATGAGTGAAAGGGTTATTTAGGGGTTGATGGGGCTCTGTATAGTGCCCCATGAGTGATAGGGTTATTTTTTTTTTATTATGGGTCCTTTAAGTACCTTTACGGTCCTTTAAGGACCCGCAAGGCGGGAATTTTGAATTTTGATTGCAGCGGGGGTACCCGATCGCGTGCGATCGGGGACCCCCACTGCGAGGGTTAATGCGGGTTTCCCAGCTTATCTCGGATCTCTTCTTGGGTAAGTTGTACTTGGCTGTGCAGTCCGGGGTCGTGGAGCCTTGTTTTCATATTTTTAGGCGGACATATTTTTCCTTGCTTAGCCGTTCTTCAAGTGCCGAAACGGTGGAATTTTGGGTTAAATTCGCCTATAACCTCACTTCCAGATGTCCTGGCTGCCCCCCGTTCTGTGGGTGAGTGTTTTTTAATAATTATTGGGTTTATTAGTGACAACTATTATGTGTGATGTATAAGTATTTATTGAACATCAATTATGTGGCTTGGCAGTTTTTAATTAAATAAGTTATTTTTGTAGACCCGCAGATACGTGAACTTCTCAAAGTTGAACATTTTGAGTAGATCCACTACGGTCATGACAAAAAAACTTATGAATCATGGGAATTAACAGAGTAGATAACGCTAAAGTACTTGTGAGGAAACTTCTCTTTTTTTTTATCATTTCTATAAATCAGTGCAGTGTTTTCTGTCCTGTTGCAGTAATCATTATGTAGGTGAGAGTGGGTGTGGCTTGGCCTGTGTAAAAGTTTATCTGTGTGCATTTTGTCGTGTTCTATTGAATCAGTTCTGTGAGGCAGGGCAGTGTTTTCTGTCCTGTGCTCATTTATCATTGTACAGGTGAGTAGGCGTGGTCTATTTTAACAAGGGAAGAGTGAGCTTGGGAGCTTTCAATCATTTCTAGTGTAAGTGTAGTTAGTATGTAGGAGATTGAATAAAAGGACGGAATTCATAGGAAAGGGGTATTATAAGAAAAAAACAGAAAACAAACATATATATTTTTTCCTGTTTTGTTTGGGTTAAGGTGTAGAAAAGCAATTTTTATACAAATACATTGATTTGTTTTCTCACTGTATTTTTGTAACTTATAATCATGAGTCAGTCCAGTGGCAACCTCACTCAGTGTACATCCTGCCACATGTATGCACTGCTGGAACAGATGATGCAGGGTCCATACCTCTATGAGAGGTTTGAGCATGTTGCCTCTCTAGAAGCACAAATTGGAGATCTGGAGAGGAGAATTGCAGCACTTAGTGATATTGCTCCACTGGAAAGGGAGTTGGTGCTCACAGAGCACAGTTTAGCTGGGCCTAGCATAGAGGGGGGAGCTGGGGCTAGTGAGGATGTTTAGGGAGGAAGCTGGGTTACAGTTAGAGGGGGAATCAGGGGGAACCGGAGGAGGCAGGCCAGTTCTGAGTTGGCAAACACCAACACATTTGCCAGATTGAGTAAAACTGTTGGGGATGTCCATTCAGGAATGGCAATGCCAGATAGAGCTGTTCCCTCTAACAGCCAGGAGAGCAGTTCTACTGGAGGAGTGGGAGGGCAGCAAAGGCAGAGCAACAGACAGGTTTTGGTGGTAGGGGACTCTATTATTAGGAAGGTAGACAGGGTGATTTGTCACCCAGATCCCAGCAATTGAACGGTTTGCTGTCTCCCAGGTGCTCGTGTTCGGCATGTTGTGGATTGGGTGGATAAATTATTGGGAGGCGCTGGTAATGAACCGGCAGTCTTGGTACACATTGGTACCAATGACAAAGTTAGTGGAAGATGGAGTGTCCTAAAGAATGATTTTAGAGAACTAGGGAATAAGCTTAAAGCAAGGACCTCCAAGGTAGTATTTTCTGAGATACTACCAGTGCCACGTGCTAGCCCAGGTAGGCAGAAGGAGCTTAGGGAGGTTAATGCGTGGCTAAAAAAGTGGTGCAGTGCAGAGGGTTTTGGGTTTTTAGAGCACTGGGCTGACTTCTCCCTTGGATATAATCTCTATTGCAGGGATGGATTGCACCTTAATGATGAGGGAGCTTTTGTGCTAGGGGATAGGATGGTAGAATGGCTGGGGGAGTTTTTAAACTTGTAGGTGGGGGGGAGGGACTATATAGAAGTATTGGGGTAAAAAGGGTAGAGAGGGAAAGGGGTAAATTAGTTACCCATGGGGGAGGAGAAGGGGGAGGGTTACAATAGACAGTAGGGAGGTATTAATAGGGGCCTCAAATACAGTGGCAAGCACTTTACAACGGCAGAGCCATAGCAACATAAAGTGTATGCTTGCTAATGCAAGAAGTTTGCCTGGGAAAATGGGCGAGCTAGAATTAGAAGCAGTACAAGAAAACTGGGACTTAATAGGGATTACTAAAACATGGTGGGATGACTGGACTGTTAATCTGGATGGTTATAACCTATTTTGGAAAGATGGGGGAAATGGTAAAAGAGGAGGTGGGATCTGTCTGTATGTTAAGCCTGAATTTAAGCCTATAGTCAGAGAAGATATTTATGCTGGAACTAATGGCAACATTGAATCTTTGTGGGTTGAGCTAAATAGTGGAGGAGCTAATTGTAAATGCATATTGGTGGGAGTATGTTATAAACCTCCAAATATATTTGAAAGTGAGCAAATGCAATTATTGTTAGAGATTGGAAATGTAGCTAAGCATGGGCAAGTTCTAATAATGGGAGACTTTAATTACCGTATATACTCGAGTATAAGCCGACCCAAGTATACGCAGAGGCACCTATTTTACCACAAAATACTGGGTAAAATGAGTGACACGAGTATAAGCCGAGGGTGGGAAATGTGCTGCCCCCTGTGTCCCTTTTGTGCCTTCTGTGTCCCCCTCTCTCTCCCGTGTCTCTTCTCCCCTCTCCCTTCCCTGTGTCTCTTCCCCCTCTTCCTTCCCTGTGTCTCTTCCCCCCCTCCCTTCCCTGTGTCTCGCCCCCTCCTCATTCTCAACCTTCCTCCTCAACCCCACTCCTCATCCTCAACCTCCCTCCTCAACCCCACTCCTCATCCTCAACCTCCTCATCATCCCTCCACATCCGTAACCTCCCTCCTCAACCCCCTCATCCTCAAGCCCCTCCTCCTCAACCCCCCATCCTCATCCTCAACCCCCTCATCCTCAACCCCCTCCTCAACCTCAACCCCCCTCCTCATCCTCAACCCCCTCCTCAACCAACCTCCTCAACCTCAACCCCCCTCCTCATCGTCAACCCCCTCCTCAACCTCCCTCATCAACCTCAACCCCCCTCCTCATCGTCAACCCCCTCCTCAACCTCCCTCCTCATCCTCAACCTCCCTCCTCATCCTCAACCCCCTCCTCAACCTCCCTCCTCAACCTCAACCCCCCATCCTCAACCTCCCTCCTCAACCTCAACCCCCCATCCTCAACCCCCTCCTCAACATCAACCCCCATCCTCAACCCCCTCCTCAACTCCCCTCCTCAACTCCCCTCCTCATCCTCCCTCCTCATCCTCCCTCCTCATCCTCCCTCCTCAACCTCCCTCCTCAACCCCCCCTCCTCATCCTCAACCTACCTCCTCATCCTCAGCCCCCCCTCCTCAACCTCCCTCCTCATCCTCAGCCCCCCTCCTCATCCTCAACCCCCTCCTCAACCTCCCTCCTCATCCTCAACCGCCCTCATTCTAAACCCCCCTTCTCATTCTAAACCCCCCTCCTCATTCTAACCCCCCTCTCATACTACCCCTCTAAATACCCCCCCCTCACTTATCTGCTTCGTCCTCCACTCCTTCCGGGTCTTCATGTGGCGCGCAGGTGACGTCACATGCGCGCCACGTCATTAGCTTATACCGGGAGGGGGGTGGTATTTAGAGGGGTAGTATGAGGGGGGTTAGAATGAGGGGGGTTAAGGATGATAAGGGGGGAGGGAAAGAGACATGGGGGGGTTAGAGAGACACGGGGGGTAGAGAGACACAAGGGGGTAGTTAGAGAGACACGGGGAGGGGGGAGAGAGACAAGGGGAGTAAGTAGAGACACGGGGGTGGGGAGGGGATGACTCGAGTATAAGCCGAGTGGGCCCTTTTTAGTCTTAAAAAAAGGGCTGAAAAACTTGGCTTATACTCGAGTATATACGGTACCCTGAAATAAACTGGATAAATGAGACCAGCAGCTCATCTAAGGGGAGCAGGTTCTTGAGTACACTCAGGGATCATTATCTGGCCCAAGTAATACAAGAATCTACTAGAAATGGGGCCATCTTGGATTTAGTCATTACAAGTAATATTTATATAATATCAAATGTTAAAATAGGGGAACCCTTGGGGAACAGTGATCACAACACAGTATCATTTGAGATTGAATACAAAAAACAGAGTTGTAAGGGGCCAACAAAAACTTACTGGGACAAAAAACTTACAGGGAAAAATACTGAAAATAAATGGACAACATTCAAATCCTTACTAAATAAGCATACTCATCGGCATGTACCATGTGGAAATAAAATGAATAGGAGTAAATCACATCTCATGTGGCTTAACAATGACCTAAAGATCATGATGAGGAAAAAGAAACATGCATTTAAATTATACAAGAAGGAGGGAACACAGGCAGCTTTATGTGACTATAAGGAAATCAACAAGTCTTGCAAAAGGGCTATTAGACTGGCTAAAATAGAAAATGAGAAGTCAGTTGCAATGGAAAGTAAGACTAACCCTAAAATATTTTTTAAGTATATTAATGGGAAGAAGACGAGGAATGAAGCTATAGGAACATTACAATGTGACACAGGCCATCTGATAATTAGTGACCAGGAAAAGGCAGATGAGCTAAATAGGTTCTTTTCGTCGGTTTACACAAGGGAGGTACCAGTGGTTGGGACACTGCAACATAATGGGGCTACACTACCTTTGCCAAATAATTGGTTAACACAGGAAGAAATCCAAAAGAGATTGGAGAAATTAAATGTTAATAAAGCCCCAGGTCCTGATGGGATACATCCACGGGTACTGAGGGAGCTGGGTTCTGTAATAGCCAAACCATTATATCTAATCTTTCAAGACTCACTCACTACAGGGTCTCTACCAGATGACTGGAGAAAAGCAGATGTGATACCTATATTTAAGAAGGGAGCAAAAGCAAATCCGAGGAATTATAGACCAGTGAGCCTCACATCTGTAGTTGGGAAACTTTTAGAAGCGTTAATAAGGGACAGAATACAAGAATATGTCTACTTGAACAAGATCATAGGTAGCAGTCAACACATATTTATGAAGAATAGGTCATGTCAGACCAATCTAATTAGTTTATATGAGGAGGTTAGTAGGAACTTGCATCAGGGCAACTCAGTGGATGCAGTCTTTTTGGATTTTGCAAAGGCTTTTGATACAGTGCCTCATGGGTGACTTTTGAGCAAACTAAGGGATACAGGAATTGCAGTTAATATCTGCTCATGGATTGAGAGCTGGCTAAAAGACAGGAAGCAAAGGGTTGTTGTGAATGGAACATACTCAGATTGGACTAATGTGGTACACTAAGTTGTGCAAGGTAATTAAATCAGATAATGATGTACTTTCCCTACAAAGGGATTTGCATAAATTAGAGAAATAGGAAGCTAAATGGCAGATGAGATTTAATACAAATAAATGTAAGGTTATGCATTTGGGAAGGAAAAATAGCCATGCATTTTATAATCTTAATGGAGCAAATATAGGGGTATCTGATATTGAAAGGGATTTGGGCGTGCTTGTGGACAACCACCTAGGTAACAGTGCTCAATGCCAAGCAGCAGCTGCAAAGGCAAGTAAAATATTAGCATGTATTAGGAAGGGTATAGAAGCCAGTGAAGAAGATATAATTCTGCCACTATACAAATCTCTAGTACACCCTCATTTGGAATATGGAGTACAATTTTGGGCATTACTTCATAAAAAGGACATTTTAGAGCTGGAAAAAGTACAGAGAAGGGCAACAAAACTAATAAGGGGAATGGAGGGGCTAAGTTATGAAGAAAGACTAACCAAATTAAACCTATTCTCGCTAGAAAAAAAGGTGTCTATGAGGGTATATGATTACGTTATTTAAATACATCCAGGGTCAGTATAAGGTTTTGTCAAGTGAACTTTTTGTAGCAAGAGATTTTCAACTGACAAGAGGACATCCTTTGAGGTTAGAGGAAAAAAGATTTCACCTTAAACAAAGAAAAGGGTTCTTCACAGTTAGGGTGGTTAAACTGTGGAATTCTCTACCAAAAGAGGTGGTGACAGCGAATTCAATAGAGAACTTCAAAAAGGGGTTAGATATATTTTTGAATAAAGAGGGCATTCAAGGCTATCCTAGATAACTAGCGAAGGAATATTGATCCAGGGAGAAATTTGATCGCCAGTTTCTGGGGTCAGGAAGGAATTTTGCTTTTTTTTTTCCCTTATGAGACAATTGGCAAAGTTTCAATGTTTTTTTTTCTGTTTGCCTTCCTCTGGATCAATTAACAATTAATAACAAATAGTCCACATATTAAAAAGATCAAGAGAGATCTAAAAAGGTTGAACTTGATGGACTAACTCTTTATTCATCCTCAATACTATACTATTAATAATTATCTAACAACTAATTCATTAATAACTAATCCGCATATTGCAGATCAGAGGAGATCTTAAAAGGTTGAACTTGATGGACTGAAAGTCTTTTTTCAACCTCAGTTACTATGTAACTATGTATCAGAAATTAGGATCCAACATGTCCTTGAAGATCCACTTTCTGCACTTTCATTTGGCCTTTTTCCCTGATAACTGTGGGGCAGTAACCGATGAACATGGTGAACGTTTCCACCAAAACATTTTGGAGATGGACAGCAGGTATCAAGGAAAATTGAGTTCTGCTATGTTGTGTTGGCGTCATTAAGTCGTGTCCGACTCTCTGTGACCTCATGGACCGCAACATATCATGCCTATCCACTTGGTATTCATGGCAGAGATACTGGAGTGGGTTGCAAGTTCCTTCTCCAGTGGGCCACAGCATACAACTCCTAGTATTCATAGGTGGTCTCCTATCTAAGTACTGACCAGGCCCAACCTTGCATGGCTTTAGGGTCGTCTGATCTATTTTTTCCCTGACTGTACCCAGGTCTTCGAGGTGAAAGCACTTAATCCTAACCACTGCACCACCATTCTGCTATGTTAGGGGACTACTACTGGACTGGGTTGAGAGATGCCCCAGAATTCAAATGCCAGGCATCGAACAACATACTGTAATGTAATATAGGGAAAGTATTTATTTCAGCAAAATAATTATGTTATTTATGATTATTGAAAAACTATTATACAAATACTTAGAAGTGTTATTATTAATTGTAATTACTTTTTTAATAAAGTTTCTAGTAAAGTTATGCTCTAACTACTTTTTATTACAGTTTCTTAACAAGATATAAAATAATGCCAGTGTAAACCTTGGCTTTGCGTGTGTGATACATCTATTGTTATTCAGAGAATGTTTCCTGGGTCCTTGTAGTTGGTTATACAGAGTATCTGTGCCAGTTGTTTGCTTTGTGATGTTGTATGTTTACCTGTGCGGGTGCCAGTATTCATTAGTGTGCTACAAGGATACAAAGAAATTGCATAAATGACAGTCAAAGTAAATCTTTGAGTGGATCCGCCATATTGTACTCAGAACAGAGGTCTGTATGTTGTGCTTTCCAAAATAAGCAATTCTTGAGAAATACAACCTTGTGTAGCACAATACTGTAATTAGTAGCAATTTATTGCCAGAAATCACCATTTATTTTATGCAATGTGGACTCTTCCCTCACACTAGTGTAGGAAACCATGCTACTATTCAGCATAAAGGGGCGCTGTCACCCCAACACAAAGATGGATTAATCTTAAACAGCAGGAAAACTGAACTAGAAATCATTCTTGAGGATCACAGCACTGCTGATGTGCAGCTCGGTGTGCCAATTTGTGGTTCAAGGTAATTGTGAAGGGGAGAAGTTTTAGCTGAATGACAACATTGGGGGTCACTATTTCTATCCACACAGCGACAGACAAGACAGTGATTCTAAATAGCATATTACACAGCTAATTGGTATTTAGGAGTCAATAATTTGCATAGAAATTATGCTAAAATAATAATACATTTCTCAGTAATGGCCCACTTTAGAAACAATGGCTAATACAATGTGCGGACAGTTTTTTTTCCTGCTCTATAACTAACTATAAAATAAACCTTAAAGTGTTGTGCAACTTCTATTGCACTTTAAACGGTCATGTTTAATCATTGCAATTTGTTGCAAATTCTATAAAAATTACAGAATATTGCCATGAATAGTTGCTATTAGAGTGCAATCCCTGTATTTAGAAGTATACTGTCTTCATGAGCTGCAGAGAGGAGAACTCAGTTAGGAACTATTAGCAAGATTTTAGGCAGAAAAAGCGACATCTAATTATTCTATTGTGAATTTAAAATGTCATGTTTAATCAATGCAATTTTTAGCAAATTCTACAAAAGTTAAAAACACTTATGTTATTAATCATCTTCCTCCCCATCTCTATTTCTATTTGTTTATATTACGTCTATTTGTATTGATAATTAAATGGAAAGTTTTTATCAAGCTCGGAAATCTGCAATATAAAATACTTTTATTTCTATTTAATTTCTGTGTTATATCGATCCCGGCAATCAATGTGTTAATCCATATAATGAAATTGGCATGGGCTACAATATATACAGCCTTATTAAGTTGTGATTCGGCAACTTTAAAAGGGCTCTTTTTAAGCACACAGCATATTTTCTTTATAGAAGTTTTAAGTTAGTGAACTTCTATTCAAAAGCAAGGTCTTCACTAACTGAAAACTTCTGTAAAAAAAATATGCTATGTGCTTAAATAGAGGACTCGAATCGCAATTTAATAAGGCTGATAATGTTTACTGATTTATTAAAATTATCAAAAATCCAGAAGAATTGGACCAAAAGACCATCCCCAAGGATTCCAAAGGAACTCTATTTAAATTGGTGCAACTCAAAATGAAAAATACTAAACTTTATTAGAAAAAATATATATAAAAAAGAAAGTATATAGATAAATACACCAGAAGGTCAAAAAATAGCTTGTACCAGCCTATAAAAAGTAAGTTTGTAGAGAGACATACTATAAAAAGGGGTATGCTGTAACCCAGTAAATCAATATGTTACAGTTTCAGCGTTATAGTGAAGCAAAAAAGGTGCTGATGCTGCTACGGGCTTCACATTTAATGGGGCTGATAGTCAGAGGGAGCCTCAGGGTGTAATGTTTGATTGTGGTTCTGATTCAATGGACTTTTATCTGTATGTGCAAACATGATAGCTGAACTGACGTCTAGGAACCAAATGGACGACTGTTTCATTACACAAACCGAACTGCAGAATATATTACTTCACTTCTGTGGACAGGATACTTTCTTATACGAGGTCTAGTAACAGTGTAATTCCAAATAAAGGTATTTCTTCAGGGATAGGTTTTCAATGGTTCCCTGGTTGTCCAGTGGTTAGGATTCAGTGCTTTCACCGCTGCAGCCTGGGTTTGATTCCAGTCAGGGAGCCATGAGGTCACACCACCATGAAACCATGCAAGGTTGGGCCTGGTCAGTACTTGGATGGGAGACCACTGAGGAATACAGGAGCATGTGTGTTATGGTCTGTGAGGTCACGGAGAGTCGGACGTGGCTGAACAACACAAACACACAGGTGTTCATATCATTCATTATTTTTAGTCAATAGCTGATTTTCCTTGTCAGAGATACAATATAGCAAACACAATACTTTATTACAAAAAATTGCATTTCTTTCAGCATATATATATATATATATATATATATATATATATATATATATTTATTTACAGTACACATATATATATATATATATATATATATATATATATATATATATATATATATATATAGATATATATATATATTTACAGTACACAGAGGCCTAGCATATATATGCCTCAGACTACACTGGCCTGTCTGAATCTGGCAAACTGCCTTATATAGCTATCTAATTAAAGCAGCTGCAGGCTTAATTAGTTAATTGTTTGGCAGGGAAAGGGTATGTTCAGCAAAAGTGGAACATGATGGATATGTACTCATCCTTACTGACCTCTACCCATGGCTGGATTACCCATTAGGAAAACAAGTCAGCCGCCTAGGGGAGCTTCCCCGGGGCTTAAAATCAAAATGCTTTAGTTCACAGGCTGGAACTAGAGTGTAGAGTGCACATGGCTCCCTTCCACACCTTCATCCCAAGTGTTTCCAGCTGAATACAGAGAAATGAACTGCACCAGTTGAACAGAGGCAGCATACAGTAAGTAAAGTGCTTTTTTGTAAGGAAATATTGGTAGAAAGTAGCTCCTCAATATTATTTATTCTTGGAGGCAGGTTATTTATTGATTATAGGTATTCTGTCACACAGCAGTAGAGCAATATACACACACAGAGAAGGGAAAAATGGGTGGGTGCCCACCTGGCTTATGTACTCGCAGGAGCTCCTCCACTTCACTGCCTATGGGCTCCAAAAAGTTAGATTCAGCACTACCCCTCCCTCTGCACTGACTGCAGCTTTACACCAGCAATGGGTCGGTACACTCAACCACGGGCCTCAACACAGCAGTTTAAATATAAATTGAGAGTATGGCCTTGAAACTCTTAGAGAACATATAATGACTTCTAATGAGACTTCTGGGGTCCGATCCCCACAGCTGTGGTATTAAGAAGAGCTGGCACTATGGAAGAAGTGTATTGTATCCGCTACCACACATGTAAATATGTATCCGCTACCACACATGTAAGTATTATCCACTATCACACATGTAAGTATGTATCCACTATCAGCACACACTTACATGTGTGATAGTGGAAACATAGTTACATGTGTGGTAGCGGATACATACGTACATGTGTAATAGTGGATACATACTTACATGTGTGATAGCGGATACATACTTACATGTGTGGTAGCGGACACATACTTACATGTGTGGTAGCGGATACATACTTACATGTGTGGTAGCGGATACATACTTACATGTGTGGTAGTGGATACATACTTACATGTGTGATAGTGGATACATACTTACATGTGTGGTAGTGGATACATACTTACATGTGTGATAGTGGATACATACTTATATGTGTGATAGTGGATACATATGTACATGTGTGATAATGGATACATACCTACATGTGTGGTAGTGGATACAAACTTACATGTGTGGTAGTGGATACAAACTTACATGTGTGGTAGTGGATACAAACTTACATGTGTGATAGTGGATACATACTTACATGTGTGGTAGCGGATACATACTTACATGTGTGATAGTGGATACATACATGTGTGATAGTGTATACATACATGTGTGATAGTGGATACATACTTACATGTGTGATAATGGATACATACTTACATGTGTGGTAGTGGATACAAACTTACATGTGTGATAGTGGATACATACTTACATGTGTGGTAGCGAATACATACTTACATGTGTGATAGTGGATACATACATGTGTGATAGTGGATACATACTTACATGTGTGGTAGTGGATACATACTTACATGTGTGATAGTGGATACATACATGTGTGATAGTGGATACATACTTACATGTGTGATAGTGGATACATACATGTGTGATAGTGGATACATACATGTGTGATAGTGGATACATACTTACATGTGTGATAGTGGATACATACATGTGTGATAGTGGATACATACTTACATGTGTGGTAGCGAATACATACTTACATGTGTGATAGTGGATACATACATGTGTGATAGTGGATACATACTTACATGTGTGATAGTGGATACATACTTACATGTGTGATAGTGGATACATACATGTGTGATAGTGGATACATACTTACATGTGTGATAGTGGATACATACATGTGTGATAGTGGATACATACATGTGTGATAGTGGATACATACTTACATGTGTGATAGTGGATACATACATGTGTGATAGTGGATACATACTTACACGTGTGATAGTTGAATGAGAGATGAGAGAGTTGTTTAGGGGAGTAGTATCTGCTCATGTACTTCCTAGTATAGCTTAATTTTGCTTATTGCTCATTTCTGCTTTTATTCTTTTTCTATGCTATTCTTGGAATTTATTAATCACTTTGTGTGTTTAGCTTGTTCCTGTCTTGACTACAAGATCACTTTGTGGAAAAAAGGAAAAGTGTAATGTAGGTCAAGGCAAGATCTTTTTTTATACATACTCTGTCACTATTTTACATACTTTGCTGAAAAATGTTTATGCTAAGAGTTGAAAAGACAAGTAATGGGAGCATTGGTGGAGCTAGTGAATCAAGGGTCCAGTGCAAAAAAAAACTTTTTGGGCTGCTTTGCCCCCCTATATATATATATATATATATATATATATATATATGTTTAATTTTTTATTTCTATTTCTGTACTGTAGTTTAAAAAAAAATACAAAATACAAAACAAGGGCAGCTCTGGGCCCCCAAAGGAGGGCCTCGGTGCAGTGTAGTAGTTCCTCCTCTGAATGGGAAGTTTATCAGGCAAACCTAATGAGTCTACTCAGATAGCAATTAGTCATCCAACTAATTAAAAAGAGATACTTTGTATTAGTTACAGAATTTCTTATACTCTCTAGTACTTTTGAAGAGTGAGGGAGAATAGACAGCTATTGAAATCGCTCTAATCAAGGGCATGGTGAGAATACCTTAGACTTTAATTTAATGTTAGACCCTTGAAAAAAATCTATTATATTCACAGGGTATTACGCAGTGTTAGCTGGGAGTGTACCTTTAGTTATGGAGACTAAATATAAATGATAAGTTATTGTACATTTGGCTGTATTGTTCTGCTGGCTACATAAATATGTATACTGGCACCATGAAACTCATACACACTTAAATAACCTGGGGAGTGACTTGGGGCAGGTCTGGGCAAGTACCTAGTGCCCTGTGACAGTTCTTGTCACTTCAACTCTATATAAACATTTAAATATAACTCAGCCCCATATGCATTGTGCAACATGTGGTTACTGAAGGGGAAACAGCTATATTAACCATTTCATTTCTGAATCTACAAAACTAGTTTAAGATTAAAAAGACACACTGGTAGTGTAAAGCCCGTCCTTTGTGGGTGTTTGCTACCCTGTGAATGTGATGTAAAGGGACATGGAGGGTTTCTGGATTTTACTGTGAAAATAATATAACTATGTATCTAATTACTTTTATGAACTTTTGTGACAACAGCTTTGATGGGGGAGAATCTTGGTGTTGTGTGTTTCCATGACAACAGTGACAGTTGAAATCTGAAAAGTGCTGTTTGGCTCATGAGTTCAGAGGAATGGTATCCTAACATTATTATTCTTCTATACTTATTACTGTGTTCTTGAGACATAGTGAGTAAACAAGATGCATTAAACCATGTCTTATTCAGGGCTTGGGACAGAGTCACTTACTAACTGCATGAAGTAGCCTCCTTCCAAGGAATCTCTAGCACCAATACACATAAACCTACATAGAAGAGGATCTCTATTCCATTCCTCTTGACAAACTGGTGTGAGCAGTGGGATTGGTGCTTGCCAACTTTAATTTATTAACAAGTACTTAAAAGCTCAGATTTTTCTGCCTAAAATCATACAGTTTGAACCTGTTTGCGTCTTCCCTCTGTAGCTCATGCAGCTCATGAATATACATACTGTGAAACACAGTATTATAAATTTGCCTGTCAGTGAAGTCTGCCATGCTGCAGAATATTGCCACGAACGGTTGCTATTAGAGTGCAATCCCTGTATTTAGAAGTACACTGTCTTCATGAGCTTCAGAGAGGAGAAATTAGCTAGGAACTATTAGCAAGATTTTTGGCAGAAAAATCGGCATTTAAATATTCTATTGTGAATTTAAAATGTCAAGTTTAATGAATGCAATTTTTAGCAATTCGACAAAAGTTAAAAAACACATATGTTATTAATCATCTTCCTCCCCATCCCAATTTTCCTTTTTTGCTTATATTATGTCTTGGCTGCTCCAGGCGAGTTATTGGAGCCTACATGCATATACTGTAGCACCTGATCCTTTACAGGGAGTAAATTCACTCTGCACAGAAATCCATCTTAGCTGCTGAAACTTCTCATTTTCCATATCAGACTGGGGTGGGAGACAAATGATTGAATTACCTGTTTACGTTATGTAATAAAACATAGAAGACTATGGCTTTGGCAAAAAAGCTTTGAATTAAAAATGTGGAAAATAATATTTATTCTAATTTAAAGGTGATCATTATAATCAGTATATTATAATAAGTTAAACGGCACAAAGATAAATAGACACACAGGTATATTATATTCTTAGTGAAATACAGAAACTTTCCTTGTCTATTTAAGATATGGCACACTACATGAGAGAGAACAGAAAGAAAGGGAAGGTTCCTTAAGGTAAGAATCAGCTTAGAATTAAAAGAAGCGTACATTTTATATGAGAAAGTGAGAAGGGTTAAATTACTAAGTCATGCTGTTAAAATATGTATATAAAGACACCATTTAACTATTTAGTTCTCAGTTTCCTCTAGACCCCCATTCTCATCTATGCTGCAGTTCCTTATTTCACGTCACTGTTTTTGCTTAGCTTGCACTTTTCCTCGCTGTACGTGTGAATACTCCAATACATTGTTGGCTGCTACAAAGTGGGTGTTTTGTCACTTGCCAGACTGTTTAGCTTTCTTTGTAGTGAGTTTAAATATACCCTTCTCTGTAAGCCCATGAAAGACTAAAACATTAGCTGATGTAGACAAGCCGGCCACAGACTCACAGGATGTTTATGTACCAGGCAACCAATTTGCCCATAAATAGATTTTGTTAGAATTTTATTTTCACTGAGTAATATCTTCTTATCCCCTTTTCCAGCGGTAGGGTAATACTCTGCCAATAAATGCCAGAGCTCTCTGAACTCAAGTTTTTATAGATATTCAGATTTGAATACAACATGGCAGATGTTCAAGATGTATTCCACTTGTTTGACCTGGAATAACTATAAATATACATTTTTAGAAGATTTCAATGGATTTCTAAATATAGAGAGAGGAGATGAAATGTTTGAAACTGTCAATTTCCCCCCAAAAATGTTTCATCAATTAATATAATTAATTCTCCATGTGGAATGTATAAAACATGCTTTCTAAATGCAAGGCAGAAAGTTGTGGACTCAAGTGACCTTTTAATTATTCCTTAGGACAGCCCTACATATATTTATATTTAAATGTCCGCTTCTACTCACCAATCTTTTTGCCTCTTTCTGACCACCATCTTCTAACCTACAGCCTCACCACACTTTCCACTCTCTGCCTCTCTTCTCTACGAGCCACCAGAACCCACAGAAACCTGCAAGCACTTGGCTCACAAGATCTTTTCACTGTGCTACAACCCCTTCTCTGTCCCCTCAATATCATAACTTGCCCTGATATTGCCATCACGCATTACAGCTTGACTCTATTTTCCACCTTTGATACTCTTCCTCCGATAACCGCAGGCATATGCACAAACACGCTACATCCAGGTGCTCCCGCACAGATGAACCACTACGGAGGAAGTCTCGAACTTCATCAGACTTCCTCCACTACAAGTTTATTCTACTCTCCTATCACTATGCCTTTAATCTAGCCAAACAGTGCTATTTCTCATCATTAATATCCAGTTTAGCTTCCAATCCCAAACGTTTGTTCGACACATTCAACAATCTCCTCTGCCATTCACCACCTCCTGCCCCTTCTGCCCCTTCCTGTCTCACAGCCGAAGAGTTTGCTACCCACTTTAATAATACATTTGAAAATATTTGTAATAAACTCTCCTCTCATTGTGATCCTAACTCACTTTCCTCTTAGTTAACCGACAACACCCATCCTTTACTCTTACCCATTCCCCCATCCATAATGGATGCCTTTGAATTCTCTAGTCTTTTATCAACCTCTCGTCTTACAACTTGTCCACAGTTTCTCTACTTGGTTATCTCTACTTGGTTCTCCATCTAAGTACAACCTTATCTCTCTACCCCTAGTTTCTAAACTGCTTGAGCATATCGTCTACAATTTCCTTTCCCAATCTATTTCCTCCAAATCGCTCCTTGACCCCTTCCAATCTGGTTTCCGGGCCCAACACTCCAATGCTCATCGCCAAGTCAAAGAGTTACTTCTCTATTCCTAGTCTCCTGGATCTCTCTGCTCTCTCTTCGTTTACATAATATCTAGAAAATCGAACATTTAGGGTCTACTTCTCTGGATCCTCTTCTTTGCTTTGCCCTCTGACTGTTGGCGGACCTCAAGGTTCAGTTCCCTCCTTTTCTCCATCTATACTTCGTCTGGTACCCAAATAAATTATTTTAGATTTCAGTATCATCTGTATGCAGATGACACCCAAAGCTACCTCTCTGAGCCAGAACTATCCACCTCCCTTCTAGCTCACGTTGCCAAGTGCCTCTCTAGCTTATCCTCCTGGATGTCTGCCTATCAACTCAAACTCAATATGTCAAAGATGAAGGTCCTAATCTTCCCACCCTCTTCCACAGCTTCACTCCTCACATATCTCTCACTTGTGACAATGCCATCATCACACCCACCTCTCAGGCCCGTGGTCTGTGGGTACTGGATGCTGCCATGTCTTCCATTCCTCACATTCAATTAATCATTAAATCTTGTCATTTTCACTTAAATAAGCATTTCACAAATATGTCTCTTTCTCTAACAAGACACAACCAAAATTCTAATACACTCTGTTATCATATCCCGCCTCAACTACTGCAACTCTCTCCTTGCTGGCCTCCCCATCACCTGTCTGTCTCCACCCTAGTTCATAATGAATGCCTCTGCTAGACTCATCTACCAGATTCAACCCTCAATGTCTGCAGCCCCTCTCTGTCAGTCACTCCATTGGCTTTCCATATCCTCCAGAATAAAATGTAAAATCTTGACCCTAATGTATAAAGCTCTCAACAACAGTACACCCTTTTACATCTTCTCTACTCTCAAAATACTCTCCCAACCATCCTTCCCTCTGCTTCTTCTTTCCTTCTCTCTTATCATCTCCTCTCACTTCCGCCTTCAGGACTTTTCTTGTGCTGCACATAATCTATGGAAATCTTATCTTGCTCAACTAGACTTTACTCCTGCCTCAAATCCTTCAAAACTTCAGCCTTAATATGCGCAATACATTGTACCTCACCTTTTATACCTCACCAATACCCTCTAAACTGTAAGAGTTTTCAATCTTATTAGGTGCTTTAAAGAAACCACTTTATATGCTTGATTTTAAAGTCGAAGGCAGGGCCCTCCATTCTTTTCTTATTTGTTAAAATTGTTTTTGACTTGTACCTACTCTGTATAGCGCTACGGAATATGTTGGAGTGTTCCAAAATAAGCTTAATAATAATAATAATAATAATAATAATAATAATAATAGTAATAATGTTAATATTTCTAGATCATTTTGCCACCTGGCTCCTCACTTTCTCTCCCCCATCATACTTTCACTTATTCTTGGAGATTTCAACATTGCCATTAACAAACCGAACTCACTGACAGCCTGAAAACTGCTTTCACTCACCTCTCCCTTGGTCTCTCACAATGCACCGAATTCCCAACTCACTGGGATGGACACTCCTTTGACCTTATTTTTACCAATCTTTGCCCAACTTCCAACCTAGTCATCACCCCTCCTTACCTGCAACCTCACCACATCTCCTACTCACTGCTCTTCTCCACCCATAAAACAATCCCATCTCTGTCCCTTCACCTGCCCTAATGCTGCCATCCCACAATACAACATGACTCTATCTTCCACCCTTGGCTCCATAACCACAGGCAAATGCCCTAACTCTCATCCTCAACCATGGCATACTACAAAAGCACGCTATGTCCGGAGGTGTTCCCACACCACCGAACGGCAATGGAGAAAATCTCACACCTCGTTTGACTTTCTCCATTACAAGTTTATTCTCCGTTCCTACTTCTCTGCGCTTAATCTTGGCAAACAAAGCTACTTCTTATTGTTAATATCAAATTTATCCTCAAACCTGAAACATTTGTTTGCAACATTCAACACTCATCTCTGCCCTCCCTCACCTCCTGCCCCTTCCTGTTTCATAGCTGAAGTCTTTGCCACCTATACTTAAAAAATCAAATTGAAAATATCCAAATCAAACTCTCCACCCAATGTTTCCCTTAACACTGGCAAGTTCCCTTCTTCTTTAAAACACACCATAATTACACCCATTATTAAGAAAGCCTTATCTGACTTAGCTTCTCCCTTATCTATCACCCTATCTCTCTACTTCCCTTGGCCTCAAAACTGCTCAAGCGGCTCATTTCCGATCACCTTACCCAATTTATTTCCTCCAACTCCCTGCTTGACCCCTTCCAATCTGGCTTCCGACCCCAACCCCAGAAACAGCTCTCACTAAAGTCACTAATGACTTTCTCATCGCCAAGTCGAAGGATCACTCTATCCTAATTCTTCTCGATCTCTCTACTGCCTTTGACACAGTGGACCACCCTCTTCTTATTCAAATTCTCCACACTCTTGGCATCAGTGACACAACTCTCTCATGGTTCACACCTTACCTTGAAGATTGAACGTTTAGTGTTTCCTTCTCTGGCACCTCTTCTTTGCCTTTCCCTCTGTCTGTTGGCATACCCCTAGGCTCGGTCCTAGGTGCCCTCCTTTTCTCCATCTATATTTCCTTCCTTGGTACCCTAATAAAAACTATCATCTATATGCAGATGACACTCAAATCAACCTCTCAGCTCCTGATCTAACACCTCTATTCTGACCTCTCTAGTATATCTGCCTAGATATATCCCCGTCAACTCAAACTCAACATGTTAAATATTGAGTTACTTATCTTCCCACCCTCTACCATAGCTTCCACTCCACATTTATCTCTCACTGTTGACAATGCCATTATCAATCCCACCTCCCAGGTCCTTTGTCTTGGGGTTCTATTGGACCCTGTTCTCTCTTTCACTCCTAACGTACAATCCATAACTAAATTTTGTCTATTTCACCTAAAAAGCATTGCCAAAGTATGTCACTATCTTATACAAGACTCAAATACAATTCTAATCCACTCTCTCATCATATATGGCCTGTCTGTCTTCACTCCATTCCATAATCAACGCATCCGCTAGACTCATCTACCACACTTAACACACAGTGTTGGCCGCTCCTCTCTGTCAGTCACTCCACTGGCTTCCCATAGACTCCAGAATACATTTTAAAATCATAACCCTAACCTATAACCTCAATAATAACACACTCTCTTATATCTCTGCTCTTGTCTCTAAACAACCTTTTACATTGATACTCTCTTATCACCTCCTCTCACTCCTCCTTCAGGACTTTTCTTGTGCTGCCCCTATTCTTTAGAACTCCTTGCCTTGCTCCACTAGACTGTTCCTGCCTCAAATACTTCTAAACCTCACTAAACACTCATCTGTTTAAAGAAGCTTATCACCTTCAGCCTTAATATACACATCACATCTATTATACTTCAAAACCTCTCCCATACCCTTTAGATTGTAAATATGTAAGTTTATAATCTTGCTAGGTGCTTTAGTGAAAGCTCTGTGTACATTCGCTTTTAAGCTCAAAAACAGGGCCCTCTATTCTCTTTGTTTCTTTTTGCATTGTGTTAATATTATTTTAACCTGAACTTACCCCTGAACATCGCAACGGAATATGTGGGCGCTTTACAAATAAATAAAATAATAATAATAAACTATATAAATATATATATTTATATATATATATATATAAATATATCCGAAAGCTCGATGCAGGCCGCAAATGCGGCCCCTCGCGCAAATGCGGCCCCTCGCCAATTTGAAAAGAAAAATTACCCGCACGACTTAGAAAAAAACAGTAACGTGTAAAGACGAAATACGGACTTACACAAAAAAAAATACGATCCGCGGGACTTAATAAAATAAAATAAGTACAAGGTCACAAAAATATGAACCTAACACAAAAAACAATGAAAATTAACAAATAAAAAATTACAAAAACATCATACACAGCACGGGTGGACAGCCAGGACGTCTGTGGGTGAGGTTGCACGCAAATTTAAGTCAATTTTAAGCAGTTTCGTCACTTGAAAAACGTCTAAGAGTGAAAAAAAATGCTGGCTGAAAAAAATGAAAACGAGGCTACACAACCCAGAAGGGCAGAAGAAGTTCAAGGTTTAATTACGACCCGGGGAACTTAGAAAATAAAAATACAAGGTAGCAAAAATACGAACAAAAGACGTCTGGGGGTGAGGTTGCACGCTAATTAAAGTTGAATTTAACAAGTTTAGGAAATTGAAAATCGGCTAAGAAAGAAAAAAAAGGCGGGCGAAAAAAATGGAAAACAAGGCTACCCGACCCCGAAAAGCACAAAACACCGCCAGGCACGTCCGACTTTTGCCAGGGATGTACGCGGTACAAAAATACACGCTTAGGAAGCACAGAAAATGCTTGTGAACCGCATAGCACATAGACAAACAACGCCATTTTACAACACTAACACATCACAAATCTAAAATGGCGCTTTACACAACTAAACCAACGGTTTGCCCTCGCGCACGCAGCATATTTCTAATGCACAGTTGGCACATTGATGACACTTTCTCCTCAGGGCAGCAACAGTCCCACTGGACATTATATGCTGCAGGAAAACAAATAGATACTGAGCTCTTCAGGCCATTTATTGCTGGATATATCAATTACAAATAGGTAAAGTATATTAATTGAGTAAGTAAATAAGTAGTTAATAATTATAGAAAAAAAGAGACATATATATCTGCCTTTGTCATGAGAGCCGAAGGCGCTTATAGGACCAAAAATACATGAGAGGAGCGGCTCGCTATGAGCGCCAAAGGTCCTCACAGTACAAAAAGATTTACATTGTGTGTCAAACAGCATTGCCATTTTTTACATTTTATTGCCCCGTCATTTTTGACGGGCAAGTCGCTAGTAATACAAATATTACAAATCACATATTAAATGTAATACAACAGTATAGATACTAAATACACTTCTATAAGCATCCCAATGACATCATTCCACACCCGCTGATTGTCCTTAGAGCCACATGTTGGGGCAGATATACTAAAGGGTGAAGTTTGTGTAGATGGGGATGTCTGGAGTTCTCAGAAGTATTTCCTCCTCATAAGTGTCTGGAGCCGGTGGGACCGCTGTGCTCTTTTGTGTAACTTTGTTGAACAGGTTTGAAGAAAATATTTGTTTTACACGTGAATCATCCTCAAGAGGCTGCCAAAAATTAATTAAAAGTAAAAGCAAACAAACAAATGGCAGCCACTTAATGCATTAAATCCTCCAGTGTCTGAGGGTAACAACTGCTGGCTCTAAAAGAATCTAAAGTAGCTTCTTAAGTTGTATGTCACTGTGTATGAACTAAATAAATATAGTGAGATAGATAGATAGATACGTAAATAGATAGATAGATAGATAGATAGATACATAGAGAGATAGATAGAGGGGTAGATAGATAGATAGATAGATACATAGAGAGATAGATAGAGGGGTAGATAGATATATAGAGAGATAGATAGATAGATAGATAGATAGATAGATAGATATGTAAATAGATAAATATATATATATATATATATATATATATATATATATATATAGATAGATAGATAGATAGATAGATAGATAGATAGAGAGAGATAGATAGAGGGGTAGATAGATATATAGAGAGATAGATAGATAGATAGATAGATAGATAGATAGATAGATAGATAGATAGATAGAGAGGTAGTCAGTCTCTGGGGCTGGATCCAGGCACATTTTCCAGGACATCCTGTGCAGTTAAAGCCTGAAACAGCATTTACACTAAATATTTGCACTATGTACACACATACACCGCAGAACAGATACACTGCTGGTTTGTCTCTTTCTCCTAAACTGAGATAGAAAGAATGCAGACTTTTCTTGTGCTGCCCCTATTCTTTAGAACTCCTTCCCTCGCTCCACTAGACTATCCTCCTGCCTCAAATCCTTCAGAACCTCACTAATAATTAATCTATTTAAAGAAACTCATTCCCTTCAGCCATAATATGCACAATAGATTGTACCTCACCTTTCTAATACCTCACCCATACCCTTCAGACTGTAAGCTTGTGAGTTTTCAGTCTTGTTGGGTGCTTTAGAGAAAGCACTTTGTTTGCTTGACTTTAAACTCAATAACAGGGCACTCTATTCTTTCGTAATTTGTTAAGTTTGCTTTGACTTGTTTCTACCCTGTTTAGCACTATATGTTGGCGCATTACAAACAAAGGTTAATAACAATAATAATAATAATAATAATAATAATAATAATAATAATAATAATGTATCAGCTAAATGCCAGAATACAATATGGTGTATCTCACGTAAGGGATATGTACTATAAAAAAATACAGGAATATAAAGTACAGAATATACTATTGCTGTACCAGGCCTAAACACAATATGTATATGGGTATTCACTCACCACCTATGAGGGTACCCTCTATGGTCAGTATTTCTTGATACAACCAACAAGCTCAGTCTAATTCTTGGTGGTGGTTAGTCCCAAATGTCCATCTCTGTATATAGAACATGCAAAAGTATTTCTATTGTCCCGTCAAAAGGAAAAGAGTAGATCTTCCACAAATCCTATCTGGATCCAATGCAGCTTCTTCTATGCAGGGCACTGGTCATGTGTGTGCCTCTTGCTGTGACAAATAAAAAGGGTTAGGGTATGAGTAGAAGTGTAAATCCTCGGATTGTAAGTCTGTGAGTTTCAATCCTTCTCGGTGCTTAAGGGAAAGCGCTATGGACACTGGATTCCAATCTCAAAGACAGGGCCCTCCATTCTTTGCAATGTATTAATTTAGAATTTGTCTGTAACGTAACCTATGTATAGCGCTATGGAATATGTTGGCGCATTACAAATAAACAACAATAATAATAATAATAATAATAGTCCAGATCAATAATTTATTAACAACATTTATAAAATATATACAACACTTTAGTCAAGTATCAAACTCACATTTCATATCCTCAAGCAGAATGAGGTATGTTAAACGTTCAAAAGCGTCACTCACGTCTCTGAAGCTGGATACGTAGTTCCTTGCGTGGAATACCTTGTTGAGGGTGATCTGTGAGTATGCCCAGGGGTATACAAATTCCCTAATAAATACGAAACAAAAAGTTATGAAGCTTGTCCTATTTAATCGTATAGTCCAAGATTCACGCCAAGCTTCGGAAAACTTATACATGGGTCTCTGGGAAGAACTGTATATTTGGGATCAGAACCCATAAACATTGTGGTTTGGCGCAGATTTATAGATGATATAATAGTAATCTAGGATGGAAAGAAGGAAGAAGAACTTAATGGCTTTCTCAAATATGTCAATACAAATACATTTAATTTCACTTTTGCTATGAGCCATGACTGTGTGGAAATACCATTTCTAGATGTGATACTGAAGGGTGACGAAACAGGCGTGACTTCACGCCTATATACAAAACCGACAGATACCAACCGTTATATGCATGCAAAGAGTGGACACCATCTTAATTGGATCGACAATATACCCATTGGACAGTATTAAGGAATAAGAAGAAATTGCACCATGGATGAATTCTTTGAGAGAGAGAGAGAGAGAGCAGTAATTAAAAATAGGTTTAAAGAGAAAAAATATAATGAGAAAGTGTATAAAAGAATGGAGGGACTGAAACAGAGCAACCTCATT
The DNA here is from genome assembly GCA_027410445.1 of Discoglossus pictus. NCBI lineage: Eukaryota > Metazoa > Chordata > Amphibia > Anura > Alytidae > Discoglossus > Discoglossus pictus. The sequence continues at coordinate 465,672,133 of CM050164.1, forward strand.
ACATCAAAAAACAAAAGGAAGAGATACAGAGAATAAGAATAGTAATAAAAGCAAAAATAAAAATATGTGTAGATTTTTAATAAAGTATAACGCAGCAACGAAAGAAATTGCAAAAAGCTTTTTGAATTTATGGCCAATTTTAAAGGGAGATGATCTCCTACGTGAAATTTTATCAGACAGACCAAAAATCACATAAACGGATTACAAACGAATTCTAAAAATATCTGGATTAAAAAGAGTACAGGTTGCTTTGGTAGAGGTGTAAAAAAATTGTGGTGGTAAACATTTGGAGCCTCATTCAATTCGAAGCTTGCATCTCTCGGTATATAGGCCAGATGTTTGCGGGCCTGCTGCGGGCTCGCGGTCTGCTACAAATCTGGTGCTATTCAATTGAACAAGCCCGCAAGTTAGGGCCAATTAAGCAAGGCCGTAACTACCCATTGAGAAACAGCCAATAGAAAATGAGACCGTCATCATTACGTCAGTAAAACATGGAGGTTACATGTCAATCAATTAACGTTTAGAGGTCCGATATGTGAACCCCAAAACACAAAATAATAAAAATGTATGTCGATACTGTTTTAGTTCATGTGGGTGGCCTGATATGTATTAACTTCTTGATTCCCGGGATCGATATAACCTCTGAATTGAAACATAAAAAAATATATTTTTGATTGCCAATTTGCGAGCTTAAAACTGTTGTGCAATTAATTCTAATGTCTATCATCGCTTTCTCCGTTATTTACAGTGCAGTATTGATTTTTTATTTGCTTTTACAGTGCTACGGATATGTCTTTAACCCCCTTGCGGGTCCTCTCTAGCATTCGTAGGTTTTTCTTCTACATTTGCCATTTACGAGTGTGAGAACTTGAAGAATCGTAGCAATTGAATAGAGATTTGCGATTTTAGCGTTCGTAACTCTTGCAAATGTGAACGATCAAAAGGCTTAGATGTGGTGTAACAACCGCAAGGATTTCAAGCCTGTATCACGTAGCCCGCTCGCGGCTCGCCAAAACATGCCAATTGAATAGCAAAATAACTTACGGCCTCCGTTACGGGCTCCAGTAACTTACAATTGCTTAATTGAATGAGGCTCTTGAAAACCAAACAAAGAGATAAAATTACCTCTACAAGTAAAATTAAACAATTTAAGATAAAACATCTAACCAATTGCAGGAGTGGATATGTGGTATATGTAATTACCTGAATGTTTAAAAAACAATACATAAGAACGTACAAAATTAGCCCTAAAAAAATAGATTTTATGAACATCATTATAGTGTAAAAAAAGGAGGTCTAAAAAATGGTTTCTCTGCAGACATCCTTGATGAACATGAACAAAAATCTTGAAAGAATGACTATCCAAGTTGAGCAGGTACAACTTGATCACCAGACAGGCTTTTAAAGTTAAGAAAAGCAGAAATGAAATTAATTTATACGTTGGGTCCTAAAAACCGTAAGGACTGAATATTGACAAAGACCTGCCAGCTTTTGTCAGTGATTAGGGCATTCAACCACTTTTAGAAGTATAAGAAAGATTAGCCTGATATACTACAGGATATTTCTCTCTGTGAAGGGCACAAGTGGCGAAAAGAGGCTCCTCTCAGAGTGGGTTATCTTAAGATAAGTCCATAGAACGAACCTATTTAGGATACTTCATTCTCAGATTGAGCACCTTTGACTTTGTTTTTGCTGATGCAAATAACCCATGGGGCTGAGGAGAAGGTCCAATCAGGGTTGGATTATAAAAAAATGTGTCCCAAACGAGACCAGGATAAAGTTCTAGAGAAGTGTCAAATAGGGTTGGGTTATAAAAAATTTGACCAAAATGAGACCAGGATAAAGTTCTAGAGAAGTGTCAAATAGGGTTGGCTATAAAAAAATTATCCCAAACGAGAACAGGATAAAGTTATAGAGAAGCACCGGGTTGGGTTATAAAAAATGTGTCCCAAACGAGAACAGGATAAAGTTCTAGAAAAGTGTCAAATAGGGTTGGGTTATAAAAAATTTGACCAAAATGAGACCAGGATAAAGTTCTAGAGAAGTGTCAAATAGGGTTGGGTTATAAAAAATGTGTCCCAAATGAGACAGGATAAAGTTCTAGAGAAGTGTCAAATAGGGTTGGGTTATAAAAAATTTGACCAAAATGAGACCAGGATAAAGTTCTAGAGAAGTGTCAAATAGGGTTGGCTATAAAAAAATTATCCCAAACGAGAACAGGATAAAGTTATAGAGAAGCACCGGGTTGGGTTATAAAAAATGTGTCCCAAACGAGAACAGGATAAAGTTCTAGAGAAGTGTCAAATAGGGTTGGGTTAAAAAAATATATCCAAAACTTTTAACATCCCTCAGAGTTCTGTTAAATCCATAAAGAATATGGTACCGTCATGATAGTGTAGAGAAAGTTGCCCAACAAATCTCCGAGATCAGGTAAGAAAAGTATTAGTTACAACCAAGAGGTCAATGGTGACTCTGAAGGAGCTGAAGCGATCCAAAGCTGAGATGGGACAAAACCTTGAAGCTGAGCTTTATGGAAGTGTGCCAAGAAGAAAGCCATTGCAGAAAAAAAAACTTATGAAATCCTATTTGGAGTTTACCAAAACACAGGTAGGAGACACAGCCAACATGGAAAAAGGTTTTCTGTGGTGCACTGGTCTTGAAACTGAGAATCCCTTCTTCATATTTCTGCATGGCCACCTTCCCTTTGCTATGTCTCATCTTCCAAGGCTGTTCCTGCTTTAGTGAGCTAATCTTAGACTCCAACATTGCCACCTAGTTGGCACAAAACATACTCTCACTGATAGGGAAGTATTAGAAAAAAAAAATGGAGACAGGAAGTCATACAACTTCATCCACAGGTAATACTTTTTTTAATTAAAAAAAAAATGTTTTTGTCCATTACAGTACTATTTCTTGAAATTAGCATATAAAAATATTGTACTACAGTGTCCTTTTAATTGTAAGTACATATGTAGCAGGGAAACTTTATATATGCAGTTTTTTCACAAAGTTTTTTTAATATGTGCAGCTGTCATTTTTATTTGTTTATTTTAAATGAATGTTTTAGGTAAATTAATTGTATTTTCTTTATTGAAACTGTGATATAAAATGTATACTTTGCTTACTTCCAAGAAGCCCCCAGATAATAGTATCTCACCTTTTGGAGTCTTACCCTTATCTACTTCTTCTCATCATATAGACTGACATCTTGCACAGCTGTGACCTAAAGCCACACCCACAAGGGACAGAATTCATACTACCTGTGTATTATGCTGCTATAAGCAGAGAGTGACATGCTATGTATCTAAGCATGAAAGGCTGAAAGCTCCTAACCTGTGTGTGGCTTTAGGTCAAAAGGGTGCAAGATGGCACCTTAAACTGTAAAAGATCCGGAAGGTGAGAATCTGTTACCCTTAGATTGGAAGTTTGCGAGTTTTCAACCATGTGTCCGTGTCTTGGAAACAAGCACTATGTGCATTTGATAATATGGTCAAAAACAGGGCCCTCCATTCTTTATAAGGTGTTAAATTTGTTTTTTGCCATGTATTAATCCCCTGTACAGCGCTACGGAATATGTTGGCGCGATATAAATAAAGATAATAATAATAATAATGTTACTGTATGGGCTTTATGGAAGTAAGTGAAGTGTAACTTTTAAACTAATTACTGAAAACATCTTTATAAAACAAAAACATGTAACCTAATGAGTTCCCTTAATTTGCTCAAAACAATAGGTGAACCTATCTATATGTTTGATATTTCCCAAAATGATGGATTATGCCTGTGCCTATAAGTCCTTGCTTATAAATTGGAAATAAGTCAAGAAATGTACAACTGTATTCCAGCATCCCACATGATCAAGGGATTTTAGCATTTGAACATTATTTAAGTATGAGACCCACGGAAGATGGAAATATGAATGTATTCATTATATCATTGCTTTGTTTTATACTAACACGAAATTTCTTCATTTTCAATAACCATTGGTATCACCAAATCAATGGTACTGCCATGGGGACCCCATGCGCCCCGAATTATGCAAACCTGTATTTAGGCTTTTGGGAAAAAACTCATGTATTTTCTGAAGATATGTCTGGATACAATGACAAAATACTATCCTGGCATAGATTTATTGACGACATCATGGTATTATGGATTGGAGATGTCAAGGAATTCATTGAGTTCATTAAAAGATTAAATACAAACTCTCTAGGTTTAAAATTCACGTATGTTATGGATGAAGAAAAAATCTAATTCCTAGACCTAATAATATCAAAGGATCTAATGGGAAAAATACATACATCTACCTTTATGAAACCTACTGCAACAAACTCACTACTAAAATGGCCGAGTCAGCATCCTAGAGCCTTAAAATCAGGAATTCCGATAAGTCAATATCTGCGGGTTAAAAGAAACTGCAGTCATTCAGAAGACTTCAAGACCCAAGCAGATCAACTAAGGGAAAAATGTAAAGCTCGAGGATATCCCAATCGTCTACTGAAGAAAGCATATAAAAGAGCTTTGGAATCTAATAGACAGGATCTATTATATTCAAAAAAGAAGGCAGAAGCAAATGGCCAGATAAGATGCATCATGTCATTTGGAAAAGATTGGAAAGAAATCAAAGAAATTCTAGACAAGCATTGGTATATACTAACAGAAGACTCTACATTACACACAAGTCTATCAGAAAAAGTCTCTATTACTTATCGGAAGAATAAAAGTATCAAAGATGAACTGGTGAATAGTTTCTTTAAGCCATCTAAACAAATGAAAACATCATGGTTATCAGCCACAAAGGGATTGTTTAAATGTGGAAAATGCAAAGCTTGCAAGTTTATTGTCCTAAGCAAAGAATTCATTTATCCAAATACTAATATCAAATATCCGATCAAGAATTTCATCAATTGCAGCTCCACACATGTTGTTTATATAATAACCTGTTCTTGCCCCAAATTGTACATAGGCAAAACTATACGCTAATTGCGGAGACGAATCTTGGAGCATACTTACACAGTGACCAAAGAAATGGACACGTCAGTGTCTCGTCACATTAAACAATTTAATAATAATAAACCTGAAGCAATGACATTTTCAATAATTGATCAAATTTCAAAGAAACCAAGAGAAGGGGACATTGATAAAGATCTTTTAAAGTTAGAGAGCAAATGGATCTTTTTATTGAATACCCAAAGCCCACAAGGACTTAATGAAGGGTTTTCATATTCTGCTTTTCTATAATTGAGAAATAGAAAAATCACCACTAAGAAGGAAATAAATATTTCTTATTATATAATATTTGATAAAAATCACAACATTTGTATAGATATAATTTTACACCAAAAAAATTATATATATATATATTTTCAAATAATTGCACACAACTTATATACATACACCATACAGCACGTTATCATTTTAGATCTTATTATACAGACCCAACATATGTTACCTTTCACCACTTTAGAGTTAAAAATGTATTACTTACAACACATTTAAATTATTAATTATTATTTTTTTTTTTCCTACATATCACAGTGATAAAAGAAATCTATCACTATTTAAGTTTCTCTATATGGAGATACAGTAAAAGATTCTAAAATTGAATTAGTGTTCACTGAGAGTATCACTATCCCCTAAATGCTTGAAAGTTCAAAGTATGTACTTTATATTTTAAATATATAATAAACATCTAAATATAAATATATATATATATATATATATATATATATATATATATATATACAGTAAGTATGGATATAGATGAATAATATACTTGGAGAAGATACTTAGTGTCTTCTAAAGATTCATAAGATTATATATAGTGTAGACATGCCTTCGGATAGACTACAAGTGTAATTACACAGTACTAATATAATGGAAACGATTGGCAAATAACGTGTGGTTGGCAAGATAGAGTAAAATGGAGTTGGTTGGCAAATCACGCATGGTTGTCGAATCAACAACTTGAGGAGGAAAAAAAAAACGTGGTGACGTTTTCATGCCAACTACGTCACCACGCAGTAACGTAATGACGCTAATTGCGTTTGGCAAATCACGCATGGTTGGCGAATCAACAACTTGAGGGGAAAAAAAAACGTGGTGACGTTTTCACGTCAACTACGTCACCACGTAGTAACATAATAACGCTAATTGCGTTTAATAAGCCGGAAATGGATGGAAAAGGGCTATAAAAGCCCCATTTGAACCGAAATTCACTAGCCCATGAGTAAGCCCTAAGAAGGGCGAAACTGGACCGTCGGGACTATCTCAACAAAAGCGCAAGTACTCCGGTTATACTGATTGTGATATTAATGGAGGTTTATTTATTATGGTAAACTTTGGAATATTTTTTTAACTCCTTTTGACCACTTTGAATTGCTAGTCTGCTTTAATGACATATAGTAGTCTAAGGCAATAAGGAGTGCAGTATTGAACAACTTTCACAGAAGTTATTCATTGTATTTTCCATATGCTCCTCATACATTATCACATTATTACTTTTTTATACCAAAAGAGTACTAAGGGTGCGCTTTTTTCTATATTGATTTTAATTTCACTTTTTTGAGCTAATATAAAACACATGTTTTCAGCTTCCCAAGGATTAGCAAAGTAATTTTGCCATATGAGGGAAGATTGAATGTGATATGGGACATTGTTTGTCTCTAGCTCTTTAAGAGTTACCATCCATTCATAGGCTATTCCTGTTCCCTTATTTTTCACAACAACTCAAAAAAAGAACATTTCACTAACCCCTTTAGTTCAGGATGAATTTGTACTGTGTTTTAACCCAAAAGAGAGATCCTTTGGAATAGAGGTTTTGAAGAAATGACTAAGGTTTAAGGCCTCCATTTCATGGCTCCTGTAAGAACTCTCAGAAGGCAGACTCATAGGGGGTAGCAGGTATTAAGAGGGAATACTGGGGATACCTTGGGCTCATAGTAGTAGCAGGTGATGAGGCAGGGTCCTCTGGATATCTGGCCTTATAGGTGTAATGAGTAATGTTGGGGAATCCCAAAGGATACCTGGGGTCATATGCAACCCAGTTGCAAATTTGACTTAGGGCATTTTTCTGCCCTTATGTGTGTTTGAAGGAACCCTTCAAAAGCTTTTTTTTAAATGTCGGGCACTGGGAGAGACTTCTGAGTAAACTTCAGAGAGATCAGATATCATTACGGGAGACATGGGATATTGATTTTTAAATAATTATGGGACATGCACTTTGGGCTTAGGATATTAGAGACATTTGGCGTACTCGTTTACGTATGTTATGTGATCACTCAGTAGTTATTTAAGAGTGAACTTCACTCAGTTCTTTTCTTATGGGAGCCATGGAATTGAGGCCAAAATGGGCAGAAAACTCCCTAATAAAAATATAATGTAATTGGGTTAAATGGAAGTGTTGGATCATTGAACCTGAGAGTTATTTAAAGGATCACTTTAGTTCAAGAATAGAGGCCCGTCCTTGTGAAGTATGTAACAAATCAATAATATCGGCAGCTCTGTAAGCTATGGACATATGAATAATTTTAGAGAAAATGAGTATTTGAAGAATGTTTTTGAATGGCGGAATCCATCAGTTCTGAACAATGGATCGTGATGGTGTATTTTTATCTATCAGTAGAGAGAGGAGTGAGGGAGGAGGGAGCAGGGAGAGGTCATTAGGCTTTGTTAGATAACTGGGTGTCAATAAAAATAAAAATTGGAACTTTATTTTCATATATTAAAAGTGGTAACTACGTCGCAGTTAACAACAATTATATAATTAACTTAAAAATGCTTAATTTTCTACAGTAGACAAAATATTCCCATTACTTTTGGGTTACATATAACACTGAGAACAGAATTAGAAACTGATATATACAATACCAGTTATACTAAAGACAGGACCAATATAAAACTCATGATAGAGTTTACTTAACTAGCCCTATGTCTCATTTTAGGGACCTACTGTTTTTTCTGAGCTAAAATGTCCCTCAAATTGGTGTAGTTCCTTGTGATATATTGTCATATGTTAGTAAACTGGAATATTAGTACTAAAGCATTGGTAACAAAGTGCCACAAACTGTGGTAATTAAAGTTGTTAAAAAAACACACATGCATAAAACTAAACACTGAATAGTTTTTAGCCTTCATAAAAATAGCCCATATATGGCTCTGGTAGCTTGCCGAGTCCTAGTGGCTTATAATGAAAAGATAACTCTGATATAAAGCCCAACTGGGCACAATTTTTAGCTTAATTTATAAATGTTATTTGGCGGTCTAAATCAACTTAGGGCTAGGGCTAGTTGAGTAAACCCTGTCATGATTTTTATATTGGTCCTGTCTTTAGTATAACTAGTATTGTACATATCAATATCTAATTCTGTTCTCAGTGTTATATGTGACCCAAAAGTAATGGGGGTTGATTGAAGGAATATTTTGTCTACTATATAAAATTAAGCATTTTTAAGTGCATTATATAGTTGTGGTTAACTGCGACTTAGTCACCACTCTTAATATATGAAAATAAAGTTCCAATTTTTATTTTTATTGATGTCAAATAAACTGTTAAGCACTGGAACAAAAGTAGGACAAGGTCTATTTGTATATTGAGAGATAACGGGTGTGACTGAATTGACACCACACCCTTCCCCCAACAGGCCGAAAACAGACGACTTACATCAACAGATGCAAACACTGCTCTCCAGAAATGTAAACACCCCTTTTACACAGAAACCTTCCACTAAATTATCATGGATCAGCAGAGGCATCAAAATGTATTATTTTCTAATTAAAAGTGAGTTTTATAACTTTTCCCTGTTTAAGGGCTCAATTACATGGCTCCCCAGGAGTTCCTTCAATGCTCATTCATATCTACAGGAGTTCTTACAAGCAAATTTGTGGAGCTATTACATAGCTAAATAAATAATCTTCTCAACAGTCTACATAGCAAAGCTTCAGAATGCTGCTCACTATCTAATGTGAAGACACTAAACTAGCCATTACATCCTCCAATATCCCTATATACTATCTATTTATCTATATAATAATATAAAGCCCAGGCATCCCCCAAAATCCCCCTAAACAGTAACACCCTTGTGCTTTGTGGTGGAGGGGTCTATTAATCCCATTGGGGTCCCTATGGAATCCTTTGGGGTCTCTAACTATAACCAAGGGGATCCCAATGGACCTCCATGGCACCTACGTATATAACATTAACCCCTTTACTATGAGGGTCCCCATAGACACCCATAGTATCATAATATTTACCTCCTACATGTTGGTTCCTATGGTCCCCCATGGTACCTAACATTAACCCCTTTAACAAACAGAAGCAACTATATCATATACATATGTTGAAAGTTTGGTGTGGCTCTTGTTACTTCTACTGCCATGTTGGAAGTACTGCCTCCAGAAGTACCAATATCTACAGAATTATTGACATCAAAGGGAAGTTCTATAAATAATAACTCACAACAGAGATGTGTTTTCAGTATATCTAGGCAAGACCAATGATACCGTATATACCAAGAGAATTAAAAGTTGAATTTAAAAAAAATACTTTAATTTGGAGTAGTAGAAGAATCCTTCATTGAGTGGTGCAGTTTTATTGTTCTGATTCCCAAGCCTGATGGGACAACATACTTCTGTTAAATGCAGTGTCCCAATTTGACACTTATCGTCTTCTAAGAATTGGCAATTTGATGGATCAATTGGGAAAAAACAGAATCCTGTCAACATTAAAAGTGACCAAGGGATGCTGGCAAGTTCTACTGACGTAAGCAGCAAAAGAAAAAAGCACCCTTGATGATATTTTCCATTGTGCGATGCTACACTTTAGATTGCATGGAGCCCAGCAAACTTTCAGTTTCAGTCTTATGGAGAAACTCTTACGGACTACCGCTTCTTTGGATGACTTCATATTATATACCTCTTATTGGGATTCTGGTGATTAGTCCAGACAATGGTGCGCCAGAGACCAAATATCTAGAATATGATGTCAGACGTGGCTTAGTCAAGCCCCAACTGAATAAAATTGAAGTTTGGTCAAGACCCCTTAGTAATAAGTTAGTGAAATCCTGAGGGTTTATGGCTTTTACCCACATGTCATACCCAATTTTGTCACAATTGCAGCACCCCTAACTAATTTGTTTTCGGCAATGACTTCAGACATGGTGAAATGGAACCCTGATGCTGAAAAGGCTTTTTAGGTGTTGGAGCGGGTTCTGTGCCAAGAACCTATATTGGTGTCACTGGATTAAAAAAAAAAGGTTCCTTCTTCAAGCTGCCACATCAGTTGGATTAGTAACAGCCTTATCATATGTGATAGAGGGAGAAGAACACCCAGTTTTGTACCTGAGCAGGAAACTTCTTCCTAGAGAAAAAGTATTCAGTAGAGTGCCTGGCAATCAAATGGCCCACTGAGGCCCTCAAGTACTACCTTCATGCTCAGATCATCTCAGATGTATATTGGTGAGCATGACGTTGAATAAAAACCTATGCCCAGTCCAGCCAGGTATAAGCTAACAGGTTCCAGCATCACAATGAATCTGCAGGCTCTAGCATCATAATGAGGCAGCACTTGAGCAGTCCTACCTAGGCCAGCTGAACCTGAGGAGGGCCTGTGAGAGACAGAGGGAAAGAGTCTGTTGAAATAAGTAGATCTAAGAAAAAGGGTCAGTGTGACTGCAGAATAAGGAGATTATCCCTAATAGCATCTGGCTGAGCTACTGGTAGTAAGAAATAGATAATTGTGAAAGAAGTGGCAATAAAAGGCACTAAGGAAAACGCCTCTGTATTAGTGCGAATAAAGAGGCTAATTGTTTTTTGTTTAAGGGTCCCTGGGGTGCAATATATCTAGAGAAAGATGGGCCAGTGCTCCACCCACTTGTAAATTGAAATTACTGCAACAGCTACAGGCCAGAGTTTTTGAGTATGATAGTAACAGTTCTATAGGTCCAGCAAAAACTGCATAAGGACACTAGAGACTGTACGGTGGCTGGGGTGTTTTGTTACCTGTATCATACAAGGTTCAGAGACAGTATTCCTGTAGTAAAGTTAGCTCTTTTTATTTCTAACTTTTATTTTATTAAAACTGCTTGTGCCTGAAGTCTTTCTCTTTTGTAAAACTTCATAAGAACTTATTGGACAGGAGAAGCGGGCTCTTTACACCTAACCTCTAAACATGGTGGTCCCTATGAACCCCCATGGTACCTAATATTAACTCTCTACGATGGGGGTCCCTTTGGACCCCATAGTATCCTATCCTCCATGAAGGTCCCAAAGAATCCTTATGGCACCTAACATTAACCCCTTCTCTATTGAGGCCCTATGGACCCCCATGGCACCTAACATTGATGGGGGACTCCAATAGTGCCTAACCTCCCTAAACTACCTACACTGAATACAGAAATTAAAAAAACAATGCAAGAAAAAGAAAAAAACAATGAATGAATAAAAACGAATTGCAGAAAAAAATGTATTAAAATAAAGAATAACGATTCAAATAAAAAAATAATTACAATTATATTTGATACATAGCGATCGCTTGTCAAGGTTTGCTATGGAGGAATGTAATAGAAACTTAGCTCTTTACATGGAAACTTTACTATAAAAATCCTTACGGGATCCATGTAATCAAGCTCCTTATTATGATCTTAGTCTCTTATTAAATTCCAAGCCCGCAGTTGCCTTCATACAGGCCATAAATCTGCAGGATTGAAAATCATTTGTAACTCTCTTCACTATTTTATCATTATTTTTGGAGGGTTAGCTTTTATAGCACCCAAACTGTCTATGCAAGAGTTGGTAGTACCATATGATTTATGGAAACTGATGGGGACAACCTCTAAGGTCTTGAAAGAACCATAAATAATTACAAGCTCATTCTAACTGTTATATTTAGCTTTATTAGATTGTATACTTTGTGTTTATAATGTCTTAAGTGCGTAAAGGAATACATTGGCATTTTTTGGGTGCAGCATGTTCTGGTATCTGGGACAAGGGACTCTCTGTATGCTCTTGAAATCCAGTCTGTTTATATCTCTGTGTAAATCAAACCGTCTCTCTCTTTGTGAGCTTTGTAATTTGCTACGGTCTAAATACAATAGGTAACCATAGCAGGGTGACACCCAAATATAATGGGCACTGAGCCTCTCACGCATTGTATTAGGGTGTAATTCAATACTCAGTTTGTGACTCGAGTTCCCAGTACATTTAGCACAAGTTAACTCCTAATGTGCATTAAAGAGACTTTTTGGACAAAATATTTTGTTTTATATAAAATGCTTTAATTCTGTTTAATTAATGTGATCCTCCTCCACACAATTTTTATTTAAAATGTGCACTTACTTATAAGGGACAAATAGTTTCTCAGATTCTGCCACCTCCTTGTTTCTCCCTGTATTCTATCCAGAAGGCTGCCATCTTGCACACCTGCTATCTGCAACACATGTGAGCTAAGGACACTCCCACAGACGAGGTGATTTACAGGGTCAGTGTCATACTTCAAAAAACACTAAACTGGATTTACTTTAATAATAAGCCTTATAAGTATTCATCACCTATAATAGTTAGTTGATGTGAGAAACACCAGTTGCGCATGCACCGTTTGCACGCATGCTCCGCATGGGGAATGAGAGAGGGAGGGAGACAGGGGACAGGGGGAGAGAGAGGGAGGGAGGGAGTGGGACGGAGAGAGTGAGCGAGCGAGAGAAAGGGATGGAGAGAGAGGGAGGGAGGTAAAGAGAGAGGAGGGAGGCAGGCAGAGAAAGGGGGAGGGAGAGAGAAAGGACGGAGAGTAAGAAAAAGGGAGGGAAAGAGAAAGAGAGAGGGGGAGAGAGAGAGAGGGAGGTGGAGAAGCAGGGAGGAGAGAGAGGGAGAGGGAGAGAGAGAGCGGGAGGCAGAGATAGAAGGAGAAGGCAGAAAGAGGGAAGGAAAGAGTGAGAATGGTAGGAAGCGAGAGAGAGGGAGTGACATCATAGCTCTGACACCAGTAAAGTGCTATTATAATTGAATATATAAATAAATATATAGATATGTATATGTAATAGGAAACTTTAATGTCTATGCAACCTGCTTTTGCAATAATATTAAGACTGCATTGTTAAAAAACTTGGTCTAGGTGGAATTGCTGATACCTCCATAGAGCTCCAGTGTCCTGATGGATGATAATCACTTAGAAGGACTTCTCACTTTTTTGAAAAGCTGAATTTACAGATGTATAAAACCTTTTATTTTTGCATATATTCTCATGAGAAAAAAGTTTAAACATGATTTGCAAATGTTTTACTTTAGTGTACCTTAACGCCAAAGTGACCAATTATTAATAAGTAAAAAACTCAAGAAATAGCTAAATCCGCTTCATATATAGACTAAAAATATAAAAAGGGGCAGTATAGTGGTAAAAGAAGGCATGCCCTTTAAAATATAAAATTGTATTTATCATAAACTCTTTTGGTCCACAGAACATGGTGAGTAGCTTTCTACTGGTGGATGTGATCATGTGATGATTGCTTCTACACTCTAATACAAAATATAGTTACATACAGCCTTATTAAATTGTGATTCGGCAAATTTAAAAGGGCTCTATATAAGCACACAGCATTTTTTACAGAAGTTTTCAGTTAGTGAAGACCTTGCTTTTGGATAGAAGTTCACTAACTAAAAACTTCTGTAAAAAAATATCCTGTGTGCTTATTTAGAGCCCTTTTAAATTTGCCGAATCTCAATTTAATAAGGCTTTTTAAGGTTGAAAAAAGACTTTCAGTCCATCAAGTTCAACCTTTTAAGATCTCATCTGATCTGCAATATGCAGATTAGTTATTCATTAATCAGTTGTTAATTGATTATTAATCAACTATTTAATAATGTATTTTTTATTGTATTTATTTTTTTAAATTAATAATTAATCCAGAGGAAGGCAAACAGAAAAAAAAAACAAGTGAAACTTAACCAATCGTCTAAAAGTGAAAAAAATGAATTCCTTCCTGACCCAGATACTGGCGATCGAATTTCTCCCTGGATCAATACTCTCTCTCTAATTATCCATGATAACCCTGAATTCCCTTTTTAATTAGAAATAAATCTAGTCCCCTTTTAAAGTTATCTATCGAATCCGCTGTCACCACCTCCTCTGGTAGAGAATTCCACAGATTCACCACCCTTAGTGTGAAGAACCCTTTTCTTTCTTTAAGGTGGAATCTTTTTACTTCTAACCCCAAGGGATGTCCTCTTGTCAGTTGAAAACCTCTTGGCACACAAAGCTCCTTTGACAAATCTTTATACTGACCCTGGATGTATTTATATAAGGTAATCATATCTCCTCTTAGACGGCTTTTTACTAGAGAAAATAAGTTTAATTTGGTTAGTCTTTCTTCATAACTTAGCCCCTCCATTCCCCTTATTAGTTTTGTTGCCCTCCTCTGTACCTTTTACAGCTGTAAAATATCCTTTTTATGAAGTGGTGCCCAAAATTGTACTCCATATTCCAAATGAGGGCATACTAGAGATTTGTATAGTGGTGGAATTATATTTGCTTCCATTGCTTCTATATCCTTCTTAATACATGCTAATATTTTATTTGCTTTTGCAGCTGCTGCTTGGCTTTGAGCTAGGTGGTTGTCCAAAAGCACTCCCAAATCCCTTTCAATATCTGATACCCCTAGATTTGCTCCATTAAGATTAGAAATTGCATGGCTATTCTTCCTTCCCAGATGCATAACTTTGCATTTATTTGTATTAAATCTTATCTGCCATTTAGATGCCCATTCCTCAATTTTATGTAAATCCCATTGGAAAGCACATCATTATCTGATTTAATTACCTTGTACAACTTTGTGTCATCAGCGAAAATGGAGACACTACTTTCCAGTCCCACCTCTAAGTCATTAATAAATATGTTAAAAAGGAGAGGACCTAATACTGAACCCTGAAGAACCCCACTTACCACATTAGTCCAATCGGAGTATGTTCCATTTACAACAACCCTTTGCTTCCTGTCTTTTAGCCAGCTCTCAATCCATAAGCAGATATTTATTGCAATTCCTGTATCTCTTAGTTTGCACAATAGTCTCCCATGTGGCACTGTATCAAAAGCCTTTGCAAAATCCAAAAAGACTACATCGACTGCGTTGCCTTGATCGAGGTTCCTAATAACCTCTGCAGAGAGACTATTTAGATTTGTTTGACATGACCTATGCTTCATAAATCCATGTTGACTCCTACTTATAATCCTGTTGAAATAGACATTCGTATATATTATCCCTTATTAACCCTTTTAAAAGCTTTCCCACTACAGAAGTGAGGCTCACTGGTCTATAATTCCCCAGATTTGCTCTTGCTCCCTTTTTAAATATAGGTATCAGATCTGCTTTTCTCCAGTCATCTGGTAGAGACTCTGTGTTGAGTGAATCTTGAAAAATTAAATATAATGGTTTGGCTATTACAGAACCCAGTTCCCTCAGTACCCTTGGATGTATTCCATCAGGACCCGGGGCTTTAGTAACATTTATTTTTTCCAACCTCTTTTGGATTACTTCCTGCGTTAACCAATTATTTGGCAAAGGTTGTGTAGCCCCATTATGTTGACGTGTCCCAACCACTGGTACCTCCCTTGTGTATACCGAAGAAAAGAACCTATTTGCTCACCTGCCTTTTCCTGGTCACTAATTTTCAGACGGCCTGTGTCACATTGTAATGTTCCTATAGCTTCCTTCCTCGCCTTCTTCCCATTAATATACTTAAAAAATATTTTAGAGTTAGTTTTACTCTCTTTTGCAATTAATTTTTTAATTTCTATTTTAGCCAGTCTAATAGCACTTTTGCTGCCTTGGTGATTTCCTTGTATTCCCGTAAAGCAGTCTCTGTCCCCTATTGTTTGTATAATATAAATGCCTTTTTTTTACTCTGTATCTTGATCTTTAAGTCATTGTTAAGCCACATTGGATATGATTTACTCCTTTTACTTTTATTCCCACACAGTATATGCCGATGTGTATGTATATTTAGTAAGCATTTAAGTGTTGTCCATTTATGTTCAGTATTTTTACCTGTCAGTTCTCTGTCCCAGTCTACACTTTGTATTGCTGCCCTTAGACCGTTAAAATCTGCCCTTTTAAAATTAAGAGTTTTTGTTAGCCCCTTAAAATGTTGTTTTTTTAATTCAATCTCAAATGAGACTGTGTTGTGATCACTGTTTCCCAAAAGTTGCCCTATTCCAACATTTGATACAATATCAATATTATTTGTGATGACTAAATCTAAGATAGCTTCATTTCTAGTAGGTTCTTGTATAACCTGGGCCAGATAATGTACTCAAGAACCTGCTCCCTTTAGCTGAACTGCTGGTCTCATTTATCCAGTTTATTTCAGGGTAATTAAAATCTCCCATTATTAGAACTTGCCCGTGCTTAGCTGCATTTCCAATCTGTAACAAAAATTGTATTTCTTCACTTTCAGCTATATTTGGGGTGTTATAGCATACTCCTACTAATATTCTTTTGGGATTTGCTGCTCCACTATTTAACTCTACCCACAAATATTGAACTTTATCACTAGGTCCACCATAAATATCTTCTCTGACTATAGGCTTAAATTCAGGCTTAACATACAGACAAATCCCTCCTCCTCTTTTACCATTGCCCCTATCTTTCCTAAATAGGTTATAACCATCCAGATTAACAGTCCAGTCATGAGATTCATCCCACCACGTTTCGGTAATGCCTATTAAATCCCATTTTTCATTAATTGCTAATAATTCTAACTCTCCCATTTTTCCTGGCAAGCTTCTGGCATTAGCAAGCATACACCTTATGTTATCAGTATGTAGTTCTGAGGTGCCTGCCACTGTACTTGAGTCACTTAGTACTACCTACCTATTGACTATACTACCCTCCCCATCTCCTCCCCTATGAGTTAATTCATCCCTTATTCCCTCTACACTTTCTATCCCATTACTTATATCTAGTCCCCCCCCCACATACTAGTACTAGCAATCCATCCCTGCTGTAGAGATTGCACCGAAGTGAGAAGTCAGCCCAGTGCTCTAAACATCCTAGTGCACCACATCTTTAGACATGCATTAACTTCCCTAAGCTCCTTTTGCCTCCCTGGGCTAGCAGGTGGCACTGGTAGTATCTCAGAAAAGACTACCTTGGAAGTCCTTGCCTTCAGCTTATTATCTAGTTCTGTAAGATCATTCTTTAGGACACGCCATCTTCCACTAACTTTGTCATTGGTACCAATATGTACCAAGACCGCTGGTTCCTTTCCAGGCCCTCCCAATAATTTGCCTACCTGATCCACAACATGCTGAAACTGAGAAGACGGCAAACTGTTCGATTGCTGGGATCTGGTTGACAAATAACCCTGTCTACCTTCCTACTAATAGAGTCCCCTACCACCAAAACATGTCTGTTGCGCTGCCTATTCTGTCCTCCCTCTCCTCCAGTAGAGCTGTTCTCCCTGCTGTTAGAGGGAACAGCTCTATCTGGCATTGCCATTCCTGAATGGACATCGCCAACAGTTTCACTCAATCTGGCAAATCTGTTGGTGATAGCCAACTCAGATCTGGCCTGCCTCCTCCTGTTCCCCCTGATTCCCCTTATAACTGTTACCCAACTACCTCCCTGGACATCCTCACTAGCTCCAGCTCCACCCTCCATTCTAGGCCCAGCTAAACTGTGCTGCGTGAGCACCAACCTCCTTTCCAGTGGAGCAATATCACCAAGTGCTGCAATTCTCCGCTCCAGATCTCCAATTTGAGCTTCCAGAGAGGCAACATGCTCACACCTCTCACAGAGGTATGGACCCTGGATCATCTGTTCCAGTATTGCATACATATGACAGGATGTACACTGAGTGAGGTTGCCACTGGACTGACTCATATTTATTATTATTATCTACAAAAATTCAGTGGGAAAAATAAGGAATATAAAATAATATATTTGTATGAAGTTTTTTAAATATATATATATATATATATATATGTATATAAATGTTCGCAAGCTCACAAGTTCTCTCCTTCTCCTGTTTATATTAACTTTTGCCTTTTCACCTCGACACAATTAGTGCACTCTGCAATTTATCAGCCTTTACATGCAAAAGGAAAATCCACTTGCAAAAGATATAAAATATAAGATTACATTTCTTAATTTTCCTCTCAGCTCTAATCTAATTCAATAATCCAAAAAGCCTTTCTCTTCAATACCATTACATTTTTAGGTTTTGGATGGAGTAATCATTCTAGCTAAAATGGTGTCCAACTGGGGTGCAATAGTTTTCTTCATTGTGCTGTCCTGATAAATGTCTGTGTAAATTCATCCTTAAATGCATGTTTTGGCCTGTTTCTCCAAAGTAACAACCTGTTTCACATAATGTACATTGTATTATATAAACCACATTGGAGGATGTGCATATATACATATTTATATAACCCTGTTGTTATTGCTAAACTAATAGAATACATCCTTACCCACAACTATTTCACTTTTAACAAAGATACCTACCTACAAATGTTGGGGACTGCTGTGGGTACCAAAATGGCTCCACAAAACACCAATCTATTTATTGCCAAACATTCTGATCTGAATCCATTTCCAAACCATACAGATACTACCATTACATAGATGATCTGTTCATCATATGGACTGAAGGAAAAAAGCAAACTTTCACAGTTCATTCAATACTTTCCATCCAACTACAAAAATGTAAATGGATTTCTCTACATAACAGTTAAACTTTCTAGACACTACCATATACATCACCAATGGCACTCTCCACTCATCTGTATATAGGAAACCCACAGACAGATGTAGTTACCTACACAGCTCCAGTTTCCATCCCTCCCACACTAAACATTCATAGCCAAGCTATTTGTTACCATCTCATATGCTCAAACACTGGAGACTGTGACAAAAATAAAAAAAATACTGAATCTTTCAAACAAAGGGTTACAAACCTCATATTGTTATCCAGAAAATAACCACTGCAATCAAAATACCCTGTGAACACCTATTAAAATACAAAAGAAAAGAAACCACTTCACGTATACCTCTAGTGACCACATAACATCCAGTTTTAGAGAAAATATGGAAAATAATCAAAGATTTGCAACTATTAATAACCAAAGATATACAATTAAAAGAGATATTCCCAAAACCTCCCATCCTTGCATTTAAACAACCACAAACTTAAAATAAAAACTTGTCAGCAAAAGATTGGCCAATGAACTACTGTGAAAATGGAACTAAACCTTCTAAGAAAAGTGCCTGTAAGTTATGTCAACACATTTGTAATGATGACATGGATTGTATACATGCACATTCTCCAATGCGGTTTATATAATACAATGTACTTTATGTGACACAGGCTGTTACATTGGAGAAATCAGCCAAAAACTGCACTTAAGGATTACTTTTCAGGCATACAATAGGAAAGCATAATGAAGACAATTATTGTATCCCAGCTGGACACAATTTTAGCCAAAATGATCACTCCATCCAAAACCTAAAAATCAAATTACTCAGAGGAAATTTTAAAAACATTAAAGAGAGAAAAGCATTTGAAATAAAGATGATCACTTTCTTCATCACTAAAAATACAGGCCTTAATATGGACTTGGGTTTATTTTACTATAACAGGATTGTCACTCTTAGTGAGGTGTTTGTCCAACAGGAAGGCTATCACTGTGGACTACAGTGTTGTTTTTCATGTATATATTGATGTATATGTGTATATAGTATGTGTATATATATTTCCTTTGCAATGTTGTGTTGATTCCCCCTATATATATTTACCTGCTGATGTCAGATGCTGTCTCCACTCTAACTGCATCGCTGTTTACATTCAATCTGAGGGTTCCATCTCATGTTAGTTTTGCTTCAGACTTGATAAAGAGAGGTTGAACCTCTCAAGAGCTCATTAATATAAATAAGGCATTTGTCCAATACAAAAGGTATCACAATATACTGCAATACTCATTATTAATCTCTCTCTCTCTCTCTCTTTCTATATATATATATATATATATATATATATATATACAGATTAATAATTACTAAATTAGATTAGATTGGACATTCATGGCTGCTTCACTCTTAAATTATATATATATATATATATATATATATATATAGATGAATAATCAGAGTATTGCAGTATATAGTGATACCTTTTTTATTGGACAAACATATTCATAGGTTTCATGACAAGCTTTCGAGAGCGTTCCTCTCTTTGTCGAGAGGAACGCTCTCGAAAGCTCGTCATGAAACCTATGAATATGTTTGTCCAATAAAAAAGGTATCACTATATACTGCAATACTCTGATTATTCATCTGGATTACTGGACATTCACGGCTACCTCACTCTTCATATATATATATATATATATATATATATATATATATATATATATATATATATATATATAAAATGTACGTATATTCATTTTTTAAATAAGTAGTTCACATAATTATTATTAGTTTTTTTTTAAAACAAAAAACAAGACAGATATGTCATATTGACATATGCTTTCTTATATAACCTATTATTATATAACAAAAAGATCAGTCTCTGCAAAGAATTGAACCCACAATATTTTAGCACCACAGACTGCAGCCTCAGCTACTACATCACCTGCTGCTAGAGCACTTACAAATCACTTAGCCACTGCCTCATTGAAAGCTTCTAAACCTGATTGTAATTAATATTCATTATGTTCCGCACAGTGCAGAGCTCATTACCCATTCAGGCTGAGGCAACACAATGAGATAGTCTGACTTCATAACTGCAAATATGTAGCATTAATTTTAACAATTAAAACACATTTTTCTCCCTCTATCTAATGGTGCAGAGCACATGTGGGGGCTATTGTCCATTAACTGTGTTTGACTATAACATTATCACTGGAAGGCTGTTCCATGTATCATGTTTCTGTTAAGTAGTACGTATCACTGTAACAACAGCTTTGATGGGGGAGAATCTTGAAGTGAAGAGAGGTGTTGTGGGTTTTCATGGTAATAGTGAGAGTTGAAAAGTGAACATTAGCTTTCGGCTCATAAGTTAAGAGGAATTGGAGCTGTACATTGCCCTAATATTATGGACACCTAATACTTCTCTATTTATTGCTGTGTGCTAGAGACATAGTGAAGGAACAAGATGCATTAAACCATTTCCTAGCACCGCTAGCATCAATACACCTACAGAGGAGAGGACCTAAACTGTGGGATCCATTCATTCACCGATCCAGCCAGTCCCTCCTCTTAACATTAAGGTTACATTACCTTTAAATGTTCCACCTTCCAACTTCACACCACAACATATTGTTCTTGTATTGCTATTTACTGGAAGATACTTCCCTCCTGTACATTATTAAATCCTTCAATATATATTTGCAGGCTTCTCTCAAATTCCCTCTCTAATATATAATACTAGCGATTTGCCCGTCAAAAAATGACGGTCAATAAAAGAAAGTGTTGAAATGCTGTTTGCCACACAATGTGAGTGTACTGTGTGCCTCAACTATATAGACCCCTCTAACACACTAATGAACGCATGTAATAACACTATAAGTGCCATTGAGGGTCATCCAGGACCCTCTTGACCCAAAGTGTAAGCACTACACCATTTTAACCCGGTCACTTATGGGGGTCTATCCAGACCCTCATAAGCCTCTATTTAACCCCACCAGTCCTATGGTATATTATGACCATTATGGGCCTGTTACAACCCAACATTAACCACATAAGTGCCATGACGGTCCTCAACGACCATCATGACACTAAGTATACACACTACACCGCACTATACCCCCCAATAAAACATTAAATATCAACAAAACACCCTCTACACTAACCTATTAACACCTACACTACCTACCTACCCCCTAATAACCCCCTCCCCACCACTGTAATTACAGAAATCAAAAAAACTAAAGTCATCAAAAACCTACATTACATAAAATAAAAAAAAATAAAATCACCAAAAATAAAAAATGTACATTACAGAAAAAAAAAAAAAAAATCACAAAAAATAAAGAGGAACATTACAGAAAATAAAAATAGGCTTTGCGAGGGTCCGCATTTGCGGAGCTAACTGCATCCCTCGCGAGTTCTTGCAAGCTTGCTTAACAAGCTCACTTCAAGAGCTCGCAAAGCGTGACGACGATTCGTAGTTTGACAACTATTATATGTGATTAAGATCATGAAGTCTTATAAGTTGTGTCTTTTAGACCCTACAGCGGCAGAAGAGTAATAGTATGTGAGGATCTGGGTCTGAGGGTAAAAGAATCAAAGGTAAATTAAACAGGGAAATATGCCAGTTTACAATAAAACTCAATAGAAAGGTAAGCTCCAGTAGGGCAATCCTCCTCCTCAAACTATTGTCAGCCAGATAAGATTTTCTCTATAAATCTTGCCTACACAGCTGTTATTATTGATAGATATTGAAAAGCAGGTGAAGTTTTCCCCAGACTACAGTGAACCTTTAGAGCACCACTTCTAGACACAAAATACTTTACTTGGATCTGCCTGGTGCACCTTATGCTTGTGCCAGCCCACTCCCCAAAACATGGAGGGCTGAAGAGGAAATATCTGACGAAATATCAGTGACTCCCATTTGAAGCGCAATTCATAGAGTACTGAACCTCTCTGAGCTCACTCAAGCTAGTGTTCATTGCTTCAATGACGTCATCTATCTATTTCCACCTCGGTCGCCCCCTTCTTCGGGTGCCTTCAAGCTTTCCCAGCATCAGAGTCTTCTCTAGGGAATCCTGTCTTCTCATGATATTGCCAAAATAATTGCGTTTCAGCCTCATGATCAAATCCTCAAACATACTGTACGATACTCAGCCAAGTTCCTGACAAAAGAAAGAACAATCTTCTTGTGTATTTACCTCCCCGATGCCAGAAAGGGAAATATTACTGAGAAGAGGATTAATCATAATATTTTTTTTAATTAAAGATCTGATGATTCCTCAGAAAACAGGTCACACAACTAATCCTCAGACTGCACGTCTTGTGGTTTAGTCACACAATGCAGAATATATTTTGTAATAAAGTTGGGTTAGGTGTGTAAGGTGGGTCTTGGCTCCTGGTATGTTCTCGTCTCAAGTATGTAGAGATGTGAAGAGCTGGATGGTAATGTGATGTGATGTGTGGATTTATCATCAGGGTCGGCTCAGGCCATTCTGTATCTATAGGAAGAGCTTCCTTCCAGTCACTTAAACAACCTGTCTGGCTCCTATAAACTTTCTTGGCTCCTAGGTTTTACATATTGGCGTCCACAAAGAAACACAATTATAGGGCTATATCAGAGAAATCATGAAATAAAGTATTTTTCATGGGCCGATTTGCGGGCTTGAGAATGTTGTGCTATTAATTCTAAGACATAACATCACTTTCCCTCATAATATATGTACAGTAGAGTGATTTTATTTACATTACAAGTGCTACGTATTGGACTTTACCACCTAGAGCACAGGTTGGCCTCTGGCTCCATTTATTTGTTACGGGCTTACTCGCAAGTGACCATATAGCACTTTAATAGATGAATTTAACAATTAGCAATTACGGGCATGACAGATCAAAGGATTTACATGCGTGAAGTTCAACTTTGCTCTCCAGTTCGCCTATTCTCGGCCGTCCTGCGTGTTAACACGCAAAGCTCGCTGTGAGCACGTTACGAGGCATCTTAGCACGCAAATAGCCCTAAGATGACAGTTACAAGCTACGTGTTAACACGTAGATCCAATTTAATAGGGCTCATTGTTAGTTTGGTACATTTTTGACAAAAAAAGTGTCTTTATTTCTTGAGTTGCAGTGTTAAAGTCACGTTTTATTTTTATCACAAATAAATAGTAATAATGCAAAGCAAATTGGAACATATTAAAGGTACCCTTTTATATAAATACTAGCAGCTTCCCCGTCAAAAAATGACAGTAAGAAGAATGTAAGGCAGGTAATGGTGCTTGTTTGTTGGTGTTCCAAGATCCTTCGGTGCTCATTGCGAGCCTCGAGCTGAGCGCCTTCGGCGTTCATTTCGAGCCTTGCGCTGAGCGCCTTTGGCTCTCATTGCCAGGCTGTTGGTTGTTTGTGTGCTATGAGCATTGTTTTTTTGTAGGCTAATGAAATAATTAATAAAATAATACATGAATATACTTTACCTATTTTGAAGTAATATATGCAGGAAGCATTGTGCTGAAGAGCTTGCAATCTGTTTTGATGTTCCTGCAGCATACAATGTGTGTTTTCCCTGCTGTGGAGCTGCTGTGTAAGTGTCAGCAATGTGTGCAGTGTGTAGTGTAAATAGGCTGCGTGCGCAAAGAAAATCCGCTAGGGTAGCTGTGTACTTCCGCATTGTGTAAGTAAGTGTTGTAAAATGGCGCCTAATGTGTGGTACGCGTCTGTGGGTGATTTGGCGTGCTTGTTCTTCGCTCGTGTCTGTCTTTTTCTGAAAATCCGTATGTGTTTGGTGGTGTTTTGCGTCTTTAGGGTCCTGTAGCCTCGTTTTCGTTTTTTTTCGGCCGCCATTTCTTCTCGCGCTTAGCGTATTTTCGGGTGTCTAAACTCTTCTATTCCAACTTAAATTGAGGTGTAACTTCAGTTTCCGAGGTCCTGGGTGCCCCCCCTTGCTGTCGGTAAGCTTTTTATGTATTTGTTGTGTGTATTTACTGTGTAAGGTCTTATTTTTGAGAGGTCGTAATGTTTTTTTTTCTAAGTTCCGCGTCTCGTATTTGTTTCTCCTAAGTCCGTAAATTTAGCGAGGTCCGCAGTTGCTGGCAAAGAGCGCCTTCGGAGCACCATGCCAACAACTGAGACCCTCGCTTTGTGAGCCCGCAGTGTTAGCAACAACCCGCTTGCTCACAACTATATATGTGATTTTATATATAATGGTGTGTGAGAGGCACCGGATGCACTTGAGAGAGGGGCATGATGTGAGTGCAAGAGTGAGAGAGACAAAGGGTGTGCAAACAAGAGAGTGTTCACTCAGTGTGTGCACTAGAGCAAGAGGACAAGGATTGTGTGCGACAGAGAGCGGGCACAGAGGGTGAACTAGAGTGGATTTTGCGAGAGTGGGTACTATGGAGAAAAGAAGATTGTCGTGGTGTGAGTGACTGAAGGACACAGGTAAGGACAGAATACAAAGAAGAAGGCTTGGGAAGGGTGTATAGGTGACAGGGTGGCAATAATCTGTGAGTACTTAAGAATAATAATGTTATTTTACAAGACAAAGTGGCACCGGAGCCCACCACAGGTTAGGGGCCCTCTGCCAGTAAATGAGGAATATTAATTGATTAATTGATTACATGACAATGACCTATAATAACTTTATAGAAAGGTGATCTGGTTAAAAAAAAAAGCCTGTAATTTCTGTGTTTCAATGGGAATCTAATATCAGTATTGCTCCGGACCTGAGAAAGAGAGGTGCGCTCTCGAAAGCTTTTCATACATTTATGAATACGTTTGTCCAATAAAAAAGGTATCACTATATACTGCAATACTCTGTTTATTCATCTGAATTACTGGACACACATGGCAACCTCACTCTTATTTACCTTTACGTACTTTATCTTATTAAGAAGTACCTACGTGGGTCTGCTCTCTGCAGCTCATGAAGACACAAGCTCTTCTGTACTTGCTGTTCTGTTTCTCATACTAACTAATCAGTTACTTCTGTTACATTCTGCAACATGCTGCTGAGACATAGTCCCTGATAGGCTAGGACACTACACTGCACACCCAGCCCTACAGAGTCTGTGTCTGCATACTCTGCAGTGGGCAGACCCATACAGGGACTATTTGTTTGATTAAAAGGTCTTCTTAATATAATACATTTTATAAAAGTAAATGGTTTCTCTGATATTTTATACCTTACATATCCCTTTAAGAAGATCTTTTTACACTTTTACGAATTAAGCCAATGAAAGATTTAGAAAGATCAAACTTACAGCCTTATTAAATTGAGATTTGGCCAATTGAATAGGGCTCTATTTAAGCACACAGCATATTTTTTTACAGAAGTTTTTAGTTAGTGAAGACCTCACTTTTGGATACAAGTTCACTAACTAAAACCTTCTGTAAAAAAAATATGCTCTGTGCTTATATAGAGCCCTTTAGAATTTGCCAAATCACAATTTAATATGGCTGCTAGTGTGCAAGAGACTGCTTAGAGCAGCGAAGAAAGATGCAGAATAGCGAGAAAATAATGTAAGAGAGAGAGAGAGTGACAAAGCGAAAGTGGGTACAAATGAGGATGGGTATCTGATCATACAGACTATACATTATAGCTTAGTGTAGATTGAAGTGTTTAGCGGCTAACTGGCTCCCTCTGCTGGTAGGTTAGAGCATTTATATTAAACATGTTTGTGTAATGTTCTATACAGGTATCATATCTATCTTCTGTTTGTCTCTCTCTCCTGTCTCTCTAACACTCTTTCCTTTTTCTTACTCCTTCCCACCCTCACCTCTCTTTCTGCCTTCTCTCACTCCTTCCCACCCCCTCCCTCTCTCTCTCTCCCTTCTTTCACTCCTTCCCACCCCTCCCTCTCTCTCTCCTGTTCTCTCACTCTTGCCCAAATTCTCCCTCTTTCTCTCCCTTTTCTCACTCCTGCCCACTCCTTCCCATCCTCTCACTCACTCTCTCTCTCCCTTCTCTCACTCCTTCCCACTTTCTCCCTCTCCCTTCTCTCACTCCTTCCCACCCTCTCCCTATCTCTCCCTTCTCTCACTCCTTCCCACCTTCTCCCTATTTCTCCCTTCTCTCAGTCCTTCCAATCCTCTCCCTCTCTCTCTCTCCCATCTCTCACTCCTTCAGAACCTTTCCCTTCCTCGCTCTCCCATCTCTCACTCCTTCCCACCCTCTCTCTCCCTTTCTCTCATTTCTCCTACTCCTTCCCACCCTCTCCCTTCCCTCACTCCTTCCCACCCTCTCCCTCTCTTTCTCCCTTCTCTCACTCCTTCCCACCCTCTCCCTCTCTCTCTCTCCCTTCTCTCACTCCTTCCCACTTTCTCCCTCTCTTTCTATCACTCCTTCCCACCAGCTTTATCCCCTCACTCCTTCCCACTCTCTCCCTCTCTTTCTCCCTTCTCTCACTCCTTCCCACTTTCTCCCTCTCCTTCTATCACTCTTTCCCACCATTTCCCTCCCATCACTCCTTCCCGCCCTCTCCCTCTCTTTCTCCCTTCTCTCACTCCTTCCCACCCTCTCAATCTCTCTCTCTCTCCCTTCTCTCACTCATTCCCACTTTCTCCCTCTCCCTTCTATCACTCCTTCCAACCCTCTTCCTCGCTCTCTCTCTTTCCTCACTCCCTCACTCCCCGATTTCTCCCACATCCTTTCCCTCTCTCTCCCTTCCCTCACTCCTTCCCACCCGCCCTTCCTATCGTCTTCCTCATGTGCCGCTCTCTCTTTCCCCCTGCCCTCTGTGCCCCTTTGCGCATGTGCAGTTGTGTGATTTATGGAGATTTAGGGATAGTAGCAGAACAAATCTCGCAGGCATTTCTCACAAGATAATAACTATTATAGCGGAATCTAAAGTAAAAAAACAACACACTATAATGTCTAACATGTAACGCTCTTGTAATTAGCCTCTAATGACATCACCACTCTCAGTGCTTTTAAACATAATATGCCCATAATATATTCATAATAAAACATAATATATTCTCAGTGGTGTAGCATTATATACACACTTTGGCGCTCCACTTTCCCTGGATTTTCACTTGGCCATGCCTTGCCTTCTGTAGTCTCATATACATGTTATTACAACATTACAGAAACATTGTCACCCCAACAATATTTTGGTTTCATCTTCATGAGCATTAAAACAGTACTAGCCATTTTTCTCCAGAGCAAATCATTCCCAGAATGGTCATGATTCATGAATATGATTGTGTGGTTCCTTATGTGCAGCCCAATATTTGTTGCGCAAAGTGTTTAAAAATGGTGGGGGTGGGCATCAATCTACATGATAGCCTTAGGAGGCATTGTGTTTGCCCCCACAGAGACAGACTGTCACGCTAATTAGCACATTAAAGCAGCTAATTAATATTCAAGAGCCAGTCATTTACATAAGAAAGCAACATAAACAATGAGCCCTATGTTAAACTGCGGTGTAGCTGTAAATTGGCTATCGGAGGCTGTTTTCCCCTTGTTACATGTTTATGTTAATCTTGTGCTCCCCACATTACAGCTCTCAGCCCACATCCATAAATCCTTCCTTTCCCACAAGATATTTTAGTGTGGGATGTACCCAATCCAAGCGAGAAACAGATCTAGGAGCCAATAGCAATTGAGAACGTCAGGATTATTATAATGAGCAAAACCAAGTACCGTAATCATGGCAAGGAACTGTAATACATTTTTATATAAATATATTATCTTTTAATTATTTTAATGTTATAGCATTAAATAGACCGGACAATTGTATTTATAGCTTCAATATATAAAAAACATTTATTTATTTTGTGTTAATAATATATATATACTAGCGATTTGCCGGTCAAAAATGACAGCAATAAAATTTGAAGCCTGGCAATGCTGTTTGCCACACAATGCAATGTTCTGCCCCGTCTTAGCACCTTCGGCGCTCATCGTGAGCCTCTCCTCACATCTACTTCACCGCTTGTGTACTTTCTGTCCTGCATGCCTGGCATTGTTGGTGTAAGTGTTACTGTCTTTTGCGTGGTGTATTTTCTAAGTTCTGCGTGCCTGGCCTTGCTGAGCCTCGTTTTCATCTTGTTTCAGAATTTTTATGTTTTTTTCAGCAGCCATTTTTTTTGCTGCTCCAGCGATGGTTCAAAAAGACAAAATATGCCTTAAATTAACTTGCAATCTCACTCACCGGGTCCCTGGCTCTCTCCCTGTGCTGTGTGTGAGTGTGTAAGTGAATTTGAAATTTAAACTTTTTTGTTTTTTATATGAACTTCAAAGAAACAGCAAACATAACACTTACACAAACTGAACATTACCTTCTCTCACTCCTTCCCACCCTCTCTCTCCCTTCTCTCACTCATTCCCACCCTCTCTCTCTCCCTTCTCTCACTCCTTCCCACTTTCTCCCTCTCCCTTCTCTCACTCCTTCCCACTTTCTCCCTCTCCCTTCTACCACTCCTTCCCACCCTCTCCCTCGCTCTCTCCCTTCCCTCACTCCTTCACATCCTTTCCCTCTCTCTCTCCCTTCTCTCACTCCTTCCCACCCTCTCCCCCTCTCTCTCCCTTCTCTCACTCCTTCCCACCCTCTCCCTCTCTCTCTCCATTCTCTCACTCCTTCCCACTTTCTCCCTCTCCTTCTATCACTCCTGCCCACCCACCAGCTTCCTCCCCTCACTCCTTCCCACCCTCTCCCTCTCTTTCTCCCTTCTCTCACTCCTTCCCACCCTCTCACTCTCTCTCCCTTCTCTCACTCCTTCCTACTTTCTCCCTCTCCCTTCTCTCACTCCTTCCCACTTTCTCCCTCTCCCTTCTACCACTCCTTCCCACACTCTCCCTCGCTCTCTCCCTTCCCTCACTCCTTCACATCCTTTCCCTCTCTCTCTCCCTTCTCTCACTCCTTCCCACCCTCTCCCTCTCTCTCTCCCTTCTCTCACTCCTTCCCACCCTCTCCCTCTCTCTCTCCCTTCTCTCACTCCTTCCCACCCCCTCCCTCTCTCTCTCCCTTCTCTCACTCCTTCCCACTTTCTCCCTCTCCTTCTATCACTCCTGCCCACCAGCTTCCTCCCCTCACTCCTTCCCACCCTCTCACTCTCTCTCTCCCTTCTCTCACTCCTTCCCACCCTCTCCCTCTCTTTCTCCCTTCTCTCACTCCTTCCCAGCCTCTCACTCTCTCTCTCCCTTCTCTCACTCCTTCCCACCCTCTCCCTCGCTCTCTCCCTTCCCTCACTCCTTCACATCCTCTCTCCCTGATTTCTTCCCACCGGCCTTTCACGTAATTTTCCTCTCTCTCCCTTCCTTCCTTCCCTCTCTCTCCCTTCCCTCACTCCTTCCCACCCGCCCTTCCTATCGTCTTCCTCATGTGCCGCTCTCTCTTTCCCCCTGCCCTCTGTGCCCCTTTGCGCATGTGCAGTTGTGTGATTTATGGAGATTTAGGGATAGTAGCAGAACAAATCTCGCAGGCATTTCTCACAAGATAATAACTATTATAGCGGAATCTAAAGTAAAAAAACAACACACTATAATGTCTAACATGTAACGCTCTTGTAATTAGTCTCTAATGACATCACCACTCTCAGTGCTTTTAAACATAATATGCCCATAATATATTCATAATAAAACATAATATATTCTCAGTGGTGTAGCATTATATACACACTTTGGCGCTCCACTTTCCCTGGATTTTCACTTGGCCATGCCTTGCCTTCTGTAGTCTCATATACATGTTATTACAACATTACAGAAACATTGTCACCCCAACAATATTTTGGTTTCATCTTCATGAGCATTAAAACAGTACTAGCCATTTTTCTCCAGAGCAAATCATTCCCAGAATGGTCATGATTCATGAATATGATTGTGTGGTTCCTTATGTGCAGCCCAATATTTGTTGCGCAAAGTGTTTAAAAATGGTGGGGGTGGGCATCAATCTACATGATAGCCTTAGGAGGCATTGTGTTTGCCCCCACAGAGACAGACTGTCACGCTAATTAGCACATTAAAGCAGCTAATTAATATTCAAGAGCCAGTCATTTACATAAGAAAGCAACATAAACAATGAGCCCTATGTTAAACTGCGGTGTAGCTGTAAATTGGCTATCGGAGGCTGTTTTCCCCTTGTTACATGTTTATGTTAATCTTGTGCTCCCCACATTACAGCTCTCAGCCCACATCCATAAATCCTTCCTTTCCCACAAGATATTTTAGTGTGGGATGTACCCAATCCAAGCGAGAAACAGATCTAGGAGCCAATAGCAATTGAGAACGTCAGGATTATTATAATGAGCAAAACCAAGTACCGTAATCATGGCAAGGAACTGTAATACATTTTTATATAAATATATTATCTTTTAATTATTTTAATGTTATAGCATTAAATAGACCGGACAATTGTATTTATAGCTTCAATATATAAAAAACATTTATTTATTTTGTGTTAATAATATATATATACTAGCGATTTGCCGGTCAAAAATGACAGCAATAAAATTTGAAGCCTGGCAATGCTGTTTGCCACACAATGCAATGTTCTGCCCCGTCTTAGCACCTTCGGCGCTCATCGTGAGCCTCTCCTCACATCTACTTCACCGCTTGTGTACTTTCTGTCCTGCATGCCTGGCATTGTTGGTGTAAGTGTTACTGTCTTTTGCGTGGTGTATTTTCTAAGTTCTGCGTGCCTGGCCTTGCTGAGCCTCGTTTTCATCTTGTTTCAGAATTTTTATGTTTTTTTCAGCAGCCATTTTTTTTGCTGCTCCAGCGATGGTTCAAAAAGACAAAATATGCCTTAAATTAACTTGCAATCTCACTCACCGGGTCCCTGGCTCTCTCCCTGTGCTGTGTGTGAGTGTGTAAGTGAATTTGAAATTTAAACTTTTTTGTTTTTTATATGAACTTCAAAGAAACAGCAAACATAACACTTACACAAACTGAACATTACCTTCTCTCACTCCTTCCCACCCTCTCTCTCCCTTCTCTCACTCATTCCCACCCTCTCTTTCTCCCTTCTCTCACTCCTTCCCACTTTCTCCCTCTCCCTTCTCTCACTCCTTCCCACTTTCTCCCTCTCCCTTCTACCACTCCTTCCCACCCTCTCCCTCGCTCTCTCCCTTCCCTCACTCCTTCACATCCTTTCCCTCTCTCTCTCCCTTCTCTCACTCCTTCCCACCCTCTCCCCCTCTCTCTCCCTTCTCTCACTCCTTCCCACCCTCTCCCTCTCTCTCTCCATTCTCTCACTCCTTCCCACTTTCTCCCTCTCCTTCTATCACTCCTGCCCACCCACCAGCTTCCTCCCCTCACTCCTTCCCACCCTCTCCCTCTCTTTCTCCCTTCTCTCACTCCTTCCCACCCTCTCACTCTCTCTCCCTTCTCTCACTCCTTCCTACTTTCTCCCTCTCCCTTCTCTCACTCCTTCCCACTTTCTCCCTCTCCCTTCTACCACTCCTTCCCACACTCTCCCTCGCTCTCTCCCTTCCCTCACTCCTTCACATCCTTTCCCTCTCTCTCTCCCTTCTCTCACTCCTTCCCACCCTCTCCCTCTCTCTCTCCCTTCTCTCACTCCTTCCCACCCTCTCCCTCTCTCTCTCCCTTCTCTCACTCCTTCCCACCCTCTCCCTCTCTCTCTCCCTTCTCTCACTCCTTCCCACTTTCTCCCTCTCCTTCTATCACTCCTGCCCACCAGCTTCCTCCCCTCACTCCTTCCCACCCTCTCACTCTCTCTCTCCCTTCTCTCACTCCTTCCCACCCTCTCCCTCTCTTTCTCCCTTCTCTCACTCCTTCCCAGCCTCTCACTCTCTCTCTCCCTTCTCTCACTCCTTCCCACCCTCTCCCTCGCTCTCTCCCTTCCCTCACTCCTTCACATCCTCTCTCCCTGATTTCTTCCCACCGGCCTTTCACGTAATTTTCCTCTCTCTCCCTTCCTTCCTTCCCTCTCTCTCCCTTCCCTCACTCCTTCCCACCCTACCTTCCTATCGTCTTCCTCATGTGCCGCTCTCTCTTTCCCCCTGCCCTCTGTGCCCCTTTGCGCATGTGCAGTTGTCTGATTAATGGAGATTTAGGGATAGTAGCAGAACGAATCTCGCAGACATTTCTCACAAGATAATAACTATTATAGCGGAATCTAAAGTAAAAAAACAACACACTATAATGTCTAACATGTAACGCTCTTGTAATTAGTCTCTAATGACATCACCACTCTCAGTGCTTTTAAACATAATATGCTCATAATATATTCATAATAAAACATAATATATTCTCAGTGGTGTAGCATTATATACACACTTTGGCGCTCCACTTTACCTGGATTTTCACTTGGCCATGCCTTGCCTTCTGTAGTCTCATATACATGTTATTACAACATTACAGAAACATTGTCACCCCAATAACATTTTGGTTTCATCTTCATGAGCATTAAAACAGTACTAGCCATTTTTCTCTAGAGCAAATCATTCCCAGAATGGTCATGATTCATGAATATGATTGTGTGGTTCCTTATGTGCAGCCCAATATTTGTTGCGCAAAGTGTTTAAAAATGGTGGGGGTGGGCATCAATCTACATGATAGCCTTAGGAGGCATTGTGTTTGCCCCCACAGAGACAGACTGTCACCATAATTAGCACATTAAAGCAGCTAATTAATATTCAAGAGCCAGTCATTTACATAAGAAAGCAACATAAACAATGAGCCCTATGTTAAACTGCGGTGTAGCTGTAAATTGGCTATCGGAGGCTGTTTTCCCCTTGTTACATGTTTATGTTAATCTTGTGCTCCCCACATTACAGCTCTCAGCCCACATCCATAAATCCTTCCTTTCCCACAAGATATTTTAGTGTGGGATGTACCCAATCCAAGCGAGAAACAGATCTAGGAGCCAATAGCAATTGAGAACGTCAGGATTATTATAATGAGCAAAACCAAGTACCGTAATCACGGCAAGGAACTGTAAGACATTTTTATCTAAATATATTATTTTTTAATTATTTTAATGTTATATAACATTAAATAGACGTGACAATTGTATTTATAGCTTCAATATATAAAAAACAGTTTATTTTGTGTTAATAATATAAACAGTGGATATAAAAAGTCTACACACCCCTGTTAAAATGTCAGGTTTCTGTGCTGTAAAAAAATGAGACAAAGATAAATCATTTCAGAACTTTTTCCACCTTTAATGTGACCTATAAACTGTACAACTCGATTGAAAAACAAACTGAAATCTTTTAGGTAGAGGGAAGAAAAAATATAAAAATAA
The DNA here is from genome assembly GCA_027410445.1 of Discoglossus pictus. NCBI lineage: Eukaryota > Metazoa > Chordata > Amphibia > Anura > Alytidae > Discoglossus > Discoglossus pictus. Next base: position 465,706,013 of record CM050164.1, read on the forward strand.
AAGAATATGATTGCATAAGTATGCACACCCTTAAACTAATACTTTGTTGAAGCACCTTTTGATTTTATTACAGCACTCAGTCTTTTTGGGTATGAGTCTATCCGCAAGGCACATTTTAACTTGGCAAGTTTTGCCCACTTTTCTTTGCAAAAACACTCCAAATCTGTCAGATTGCGAGGGCATCTCCTGTGCACAGCCCTCTTCAGATCACCCCACAGATTTTCAATCGGATTCAGGTCTGGGCTTTGGCTGGGCCATTCCAAAACTTTAATCTTCTTCTGGTGAAGCCATTCCTTTGTTGATTTGGATGTATGCTTTGGGTCGTTGTCATGCTGAAAGATGAAGTTCCTCTTCATGTTCAGCTTTCTAGCAGAAGCCTGAAGGTTTTGTGCCAATATTGACTGGTATTTGGAACAGTTCATAATTCCCTCTATCTTAACTAAGACCCCAGTTCCAGCTGAAGAAAAACAGCCCCAAAGCATGATGCTGCCACCACCATGCTTCACTGTGGGTATGGTGTTCTTTTGGTGATGTGCAGTGTTGTTTTTGCGCCGAACATATCTTCTGGAATTATGGCCAAAAAGTTCAACTTTGGTTTCATCAGACCATATCACCTTTTCCTACATGCTTTTGGGAGACTTTTTGCAAAATGTAGCCTGGCTTGGATGTTTTTCTTCATAATAAAAGGCTTTCGTCTTGTCACTCTACCCCATAGCCCAGACATATAAAGAATATGGGAGATTGTTGTCACATGTACCACACAGCCAGTACTTGCCAGATATTCCTGCAGCTCCTTTAATGTTGCTGTAGGCCTCTTGGTAGTCTCCCAGACCAGTTTTCTTCTCGTCTTTTCATCAATTTTGGAGGGAGCTCCAGTTCTTGGTAATGTCACTGCTGTGCCATATTTTCTCCACTTGATGATGACTGTCTTCACTGTGTTCCATGGTATATCTTATGCCTTGGGAATTCTTTTGTACCCTTCTCCTGACTGATACCTTTTAACAATGAGATCCCTCTGATGCTTTGGAAGCTCTATGTGGACCATGGCTTTTGCTGTGGGATGCGACTAAGAAAATTTCAGGAAAGACCAACTAGAGCAGCTGAACTTTATTTGGGGTTAATCAGAGGCACTTTAAATGATGGCAGGTGTATGCTGACTCCTATTTAACACAATTTGGAATGTGATTGCTTAATTCTGAACACAGCTACATCCCCAGTTATAAGAGGGTGTGCCGACTTATGCAACCACATTATTTTTCTTTTTTTTTTTTTCTTCCCTCCACCTAAAAGATTTCAGTTTGTTTTTCAATGGAGTTGTACAGTTTATAGGTCAAATTAAAGGTAGAAAATTATTTATCTTTGTCTCATTTTTTTACAGCACAGAAACCGGACATTTTAACAGGGGTGTGTAGACTTTTTATATCCACTGTATATACTAGCGACTTGCCCATCAAAAATAACGGCAATAAAATTTGAAGCCTGGCAATACTGTTTGCCACACAATGCGATGTTCTGCCCCATCTTAGCACCTTTGGCACTCTTTTGGTTACTGTCTTTTGCGTGGTGTATTTTCTAAGTTCTGCGTGCCTGGCCTTGCTGAGCCTCATTTTCATCTTGTTTCAGAATTGTTACGGTTTTTTTAAGCTGCCATTTTTTTTCCTGCTTCAGCGATCCCTCAAAAAGCCAAAATATGCCTTAAACTAACTTGCAATCTCACTCACCAGGTCCCTGGCTCTCTCCCTGTGCTGTGTGTGAGTGTGTAAGTGAATTTAAAATGTAAACTTTTTGGGGTTTTATATGAACTTCAAAGAAACAGCAAACATAACACTAACACAAACTGAACATTAGCAGAAATATAAACTTTACATTATTGATGTTCAAGCTTCTGGGTCATCCTGGATTCTTCGTGTCTTGTTGCCTCACAACCTGGAAATACCAGGGTTTGTTTGAGGATTTGCATCATTTAATTTACAGTACATACCCACAACTTTGCAGATGTTTTTTTTTTTATTGTGACGCAAAGAACAAATAGGATAAAATAACAGAAAGAGTCAATGTGAATAAATATTCACCCCCTAAAGTAACTACTTTGTAGAGCCACCTTTTGCGGCAATCACAGCTCCAAGTCTCTTTGGATAAGTCTCTATGAGCTTGCCACATCTTACCACTGGGATTTTTGCCCATTCCTCCTTGCAAAACTGCTCCAGCTCCTCCAAGTTGGATGGTTTGCGCTTGTGAACAGCAATCTTCAAGTCTGACCACAGATTTTCTATTGGATTGAGGTCTGGGCTGTGACTAGGCCATTCCAACACATTTACATGTTTCCCCTTAAACCCCCCAAGTGTTGCTTTAGCAGTGTGTTTGGGGTCATTGTCCTGCTGGAAGGTGAACCTCCGTCCTAGCCTCAAATCACACACAGAGTGGTGTAAAATATGGCTTATATACAGAAATCTTTTAACAAGACTTTAATGTGTATTTTATAAATATAACTTATTATATACAACTGGAAGAAATCTAGTGTTAATAATTTATTATAACAATTTTGTGTTTGTATCAAGACAGTATACCTCAGGTCTTTTTGTTATTCCCACAAATATATGTATATTTTATATATGTGTATAAATGTAATTAGCAAAAAAAATAAGTCTGCATGTGGGAAAAGACAACAGGTGTGAGTAGCCCCACTCAAAATAACTCAGAGAATCACAGTAAGGTCTTATTTACAGTAAAAACAGCAAGTCTTAAGTGTAAATTTTTTGACAGCTGAATACAAGACTCTAGATGTGTGTATATGAGTGTAATGTTACCACCTGTATAGAAACCAATAGTCTAATTTCAACTTATAACCATTTATGACCTAGAGAGGGTGGGTCATGGCCCACAAACTGATATAAAAAGCCAAGAATCTATGGCACCCAGCACAAGCACCGGCTGGCCCAGGTTGAAGGAGCCTTCATGCAGTCCAGAGGAAGTGTGCCAGATGAGCCCATCTGAGACAAGCCTGATCCTGACCAAAGAGAAATCTGATGGAGGCTGAACTTCCAAAACTGATCACAAGTGGTAGTATTTTGTATCTTTATATTACATAATGTAGAATTCATATCAGTATTATATTTGTAAATAGTCTTAATACTTCTTGTCTGTTATCTGTTTTGTCTAAAACCCTGTATATTCATTTATGTTAAATATATCCTTTTTAATTAACTTATGAGTATGCTTGTTTATTGATTTGTCCAAAAGAACTTATTACTTGTAGAAATAATACATTAATTATTTAATTCTTAGTTAATTTCTTACGGTGGTACAGGTTTTGCTCAAGAATATCCCTGTATTTAGCACCATCCATCTTTCCATCAACTCTGACAAGTTTCCCAGTCCTGGTTGCTGTTCTTTGAGTGATGTGATGTGTTGGGTTTGCGCCAGACATAGCGTTTTCTTTGATGGCTGAAAAGTTACATTTTAGTCTCATCAGACCAGAGCACCTTCCTCCATACATTTTGGGAGTCTCCCACATGCCTTTTCGCAAACTCAAAACGTGCCATTTTGTATTTTGCTGAAAGTAATGTCTTTCTTCTGCCATAAAGCCCAACTCTATAGAGCGTACGGCTTATTGTCGTCCTATGTACAGATACTCCAGTCTCTGCTGTGGAACTCTGCAGCTCCTCCAGGGTTACCTTAGGTCTCTGTGCTGCCTCTCCGATTATTGCCCTCCTTGCCCGGTCTGTGAGTTTTGGTGGGCGGACGTCTCTTGGCAGGTTTGCTGTTGTGCCATGTTCTTTACATTTGGTTATGATAGATTTGATGGTGCTCCTGGGGATCATCAAAGATTTGGATATCTTTTTATAACCTAATCCTGACTTGTACTTCTCAACAACATTGTCCCTTACTTGTTTGGAGAGTTCCTTGGTCTTCATGGCAGTGTTTGGTTAGTGGTGCCTCTTGCTTAGGTGTTGCAGCCTCTAGGGCCTTTCAAAAAAGGTGTGTATATGTAATGACAGATCATGTGACACTTAGATTGCACATAGGGGAACATCATTTCACTAATAGTGTGACTTCTGAAGGTAATTGGTTGCACCAGAGCTTTTTATGGGCTTCATAACAAAGGGGGTGAATACATACGCACATGCCAATTTTCTGTTTTCTATTTCTAAAAAAAAAATTATGTATATATTTTTCTCATTTCACTTCACCAACTTAGACTATTGTGTTCTGATCCATCACATGAAATTCAGATTAACAAAACATTGAACTTAATGCTGTAATGTAAAAATATAGGTAAAAAAGTCAAGGGGTGAATACTTTTGCAAGGCACTGAATACATACAGTCAGGTCCATAAATATTGGGACATCGACACAATTCTAATCTTTTTGGCTCTATACACCACCACAATGAATTTGAAATGAAACCAAGATGTGCTGTAACTGCAGACTTTCAGCTTTAATTTGAGGGTATTTACATCCAAATCAGGTGAACGGTGTAGGAATTACAACAGTTTGTATATGTGCCTCCCACTTTTTAAGGGACCAAAAGTAATGGGACAATTGGCTGCTCAGCTGTTCCATGGCCAGGTGTGTGTTATTCCCTCATTATCCCATTTACAAAGAGCAGATACAAGCTCCAGTGTTCATTTCAAGTGTGCTATTTGCATTTGTTGCTGTTAACTCTCAATATGAGATCCAAAGAGCTGTCACTATCAGTGAAGCAAGCCATCATTAGGCTGAAAAAACAAAACAAACCCATCACCTAAAAACATTAGGTGTGGCCAAATCAACTGTTTGGAACATACTTAAAAAGAAAGAATGCACCAAGGAGCTCAGCAACACCAAAAGACCCAGAAGACCACGGAAAACAACTAATTATAACGAATTATTTCCCTGGTGAAGAAAACACCCTTCCCAACAGTTGGCCAGATCAAGAACACTCTCCAGGAGGTAGGTGTATGTGTGTCAAAGTCAACAATCAAGAAAAGACTTCACCAGAGTAAATACCGAGGGTTCACCACAAGATGTAAACAATTGGTGAGCCTCAAAAACAGGAAGGCCATATTAGAGTTTTCCAAACAACACCTAAAAAAGCCTTCACAGTTCTGGAACAACATCCTATGGACAGATGAGACTAAGATCAACTTGTACCAGAGTGATGGGAAGAGAAGAGTATGGAGACGGAAAGGAACTGCTCATGATCCAAAGCATACCACCTCATCAGTGAAGCATGGTGGTGGTAGTGTCATGGCGTGGGCATGTATGGCTGCCAATGGAACTGGTTCTCTTGTATTTATTGATGATGTGACTGCTGACAAAAGCAGCAGGATGAATTCTGAAGTGTTTCGGGCAATATTATCTGCTCATATTCAGCCAAATGCTTCAGAACTCATTGGACGGCGCTTCACAGTGCAGATGGACAATGACCCGAAGCATACTGCAAAAGCAACCAAAGAGTTTTTAAAGGGAAAGAAGTGGAATGTTATGCAATGGCCAAGTCAATCACCTGATCTGAAGCCGATTGAGCATGCATTTCACTTGCTGAAGACAAAACTGAAGGGAAAATGCCCCAAGAACAAGCAGGAACTGAAGACAGTTGCAATAAAGGTCTGGCAGAGCATCCCCAGGGATGAAACCCAGCGTCTGGTGATGTCTATGCGTTCCAGACTTCAGGCTGTAATTGACTGCAAAGGATTTGCAACCAAGTATTAAAAAGTGAAAGTTTGTTTTATGACTGTTAATCTGTCCCATTACTGATTTGGATGTAAATACCCTCAAATTAAAGCTGAAAGTCTGCAGTTAAAAAAACATCTTGTTCGTTTCATTTCAAATCCATTGTGGTGGTGTATAGAGCCAAAAAGATTAAAATTATGTTGATGTCCCAATATTTATGGACCTGACTGTATATATATATATATATATATATATATATATATATATATATAGAGAGAGAGAGAGAGAGATGTATATATACATTTCATTAGAGCATTTGTTCCTAGGCAAATGTGGTTCCTTGACTTATATTAACCCCATGATTACTGGGTTGTGTGTTACCCAAGATATTGTCTAATCAACTGACATATTAATACATTACATAATATCATTTTTAAGTACACATATGCTGCTATTGGACAGTTTAATGCTGAAATTTCATCATTTTAAGTCATTTTTGGTGCTATGCTGTCTCTTTAACAGCCGCTGCGGCACTCCGCAATGGCTTTAAAAGCCTTTGAGAGTGGTCCTTGCTATCTGTAATATTTTCTTCACTTGTTTGCAGTTGAGGCAGTGCCCTGATTTGCTAGTGATCTGTAAAATCTCATTAGCATAAGGTTTAGGTGTAAAAGTGTAATGGAGTAACTTGTAATATATGGTCAGGGCAAAAATCATTGGAGATTTTTGCCTTGCTTTTCGATTTCCAATGTGCAGTGACATGTAGCAGTGACCCGTAGCAATTCTCTCGCAATCTTTTAGGGATGGGGATTAACATAGGGTTTACTATGCTGCTATGGCACTAGTAATTGCTTTTTCCAGGATTAGCATAGGGCCCAATGTTGTTATCTCAGGAACAATTCACTTTAGAATCAAATGACTGGTGTAATGTATGCATAAAAAGTTTTATTTGCTTTCAAAGATAGCTTTAAAAAGACAACTCAATGTTGGGAAGACGTAGTTTCTTTAAGACCTATACTCTTTGGTAATGCATCTGGCATGTACGATTAATAAACAGAACTGATGTTTTAAGCATCTTTGCTTTTTACTTTAATTTACATACTTACAGATGGGTTTGTGTCTGAATATTATAGTGATCATATATAATAGTTGTGGTAATTGCAAGTTTAAAAGGGAGAGGGAGGCAGAAAGGAGACACAGGGGAGGGAGAGGGGGGAGAAACACAGGAGGGAAGAGACACAGGGGAGGGAGGGAGAGGGGGGGAAGAGTGGGGGGAGACACAGGGGAGGGAGAGGGGGAAGAGACACAGGGGAGGAGGGAAGAGACATAGTTGAGGGGGAAAGGAGACACAGGGGAGGGTGATGGGGGGAAGGAGATACAGGGGAGGGATATGGGGGAAGGAGACACAGGGGAGGGAGATGGGGGTAGGAGACACAGAGGAGGGAGAGGGGGGAAAGTGAGACAGGGGAGGGAATGGGGGGAAGAGACACAGGGGAGGGAGAGTCAGGGAAGGAGACAGGGGAGGGAGAGGGGGAAGAGACACAGGGGAGGGATAGGAGAGAGAGAGGGTGTGGAAGAGACACAGGGGAGGAAGAGGGGGTATAAGAGACACAGGAGGGGGAGAGGACTGGAAGAGACACAGGGGAAGGAATGGGGGGGCAAAGGCGCTCATCGTAAGGACCGTAATGTAGAGGGGGGAAAGCCTTGCAATTAGCGCCGAAGGCTCTCATCGCAAGGCCAGCAAGTGAGAGGGGGGGAGCCTCGCAATGTATGGCAAACAGTATTTCTAGGCTTCAAATTTTATTGCCGTCATTTTTGACGGGCAAGTCGCTAGTTTAATAATAATAATAATGAACTCACATGGGGCTCTTCTCCTCCTGATTGGACTCAAAGCTCTTTACAATACTTTCCGAGATGTAGTATTACTCAAAGCCTTAGGTAAGCAGATACATCTTAAGCGTCTTTTTGAAATGAGATCCATAAAACTGGAGCTGCATCCTACAAGCACACCCATGCAAAGCCAACTCCAAGTCTATGGAACTCGTGCACCAAACTGTGATATATTTGTTAGTTGAAGAGCATGGGCAGGAGTGTAGGAAACCAATAGTTCTTTCATGTTACTGGGACCCAATCTTTTGGAGTTTTAAAAGGTCATCAAGGCAATTCTGAAATACATTTGAAAGAAGACTGGGCATTTTGTGCCTGGCTGTAGCGTTCTGCACCATTTGCTTATCTTGAAGTCCCAAGACTAGTACATCACACTACTCAAGCCAAGAAGTCATAAGACATGGACCAGTGTTGGCAGATCCTCCATGGGAATCAAGACTTTAATCCTTACTGCATTTTTCAGGTAGAAGAACGGGTCTTGATTGCATAGGTTTTCTGGAGTTGCTTGTGTTTAAGTGTTAATCCACAATCAAGTTCCACAACAAGATTTCGCACTTGTTCTGAATAACGTATTTGTGATCCTCCATAAGCCAGTCACCTGATTTTCTAAGATGATGTCCTCCTACTAAGTGTACCTGAGTATTGTCAGGGATTAACTTCAGCCAGTTTCTTACTCACCCACTCTAGGAGATGTGGTCAAAAATGTAAAAATTTTAAGATTTCACTTGAAAATATTCAAAATGCTTTCAGAACGTAAAAAAAAAAAAAGCCTCTAATTTATTACTTTTTAATGCAATTATGCAGCATACAAAATAAAAAGCTTGTCTCTTACCTCGAATGAGATTATCATGTTCAAAATATTTTATATGTAGCTCTAAATAATTCACTACTTTTTTAAAAAAAAAGCTCTATATTAAAATTCATAATAAAGCTGGAAAACATTGATTTTTGGGTTTAAAGTGTTGAAAAGTTCTCTCAAATGATTGAATTCCTCTAATCCTTTTTTCATGTAACATTTAATTCATGTTACAGGTTTGAAATATTATCTAAAAATGGGCTAATACTCTGAGTTTTAGCTACTGTATACAACTGTAAGAAATCTAGTGTTAATAATCTATTATAACATTGTGTGTTTGAAGATCACAAAAGTTAAAATATAAATTTACACAAATGAACTTCTATGAACCACCAAAAATAAAAATATGAAAAAGGTAAAATGATTTGTTAAACACATTGCTTGGAAATCATGGAAACATTTGAACCTGTTAAATACTGTCCTTTTATACTGGAATTCGACTTATGTATCCTGACCAGTTAACTTACATCTGACTGCTATAAGAACTCCAAATACACTGGAAACTTATGTGAAAAGGTTTATTAATATACAACAGTTAGTGGTGAAATTGGCGTCTGAAATACATGGCTCTACCTGTATAATACTAATGTGTGTAAATACTAATGTGTGTATGCAAGTGTAGAGTATTCCTCCTGATTCCTCTGTTCCTTTCCTAAGATAATTCTACTACCCAGCAAGTCCATTTGGCCCAGTTATACACATCATAGGCACACCTTGAAGATTGTCCCAGCCAATCAAATCTTTCATCAGTGAACACATTCAAGCAACACATTCAAGCATATTAACCTCTTCATTACAGCTCCAAAATTGGTTAATTAATTAATTATATATTTATAACAGAATCCAACGAAAATGTTTCGATCATCAACAGCCAGGCCCGGGTAAACCTTGTAGGAGCCCCTGGCATTTTTCCTTTGCGGTCGGTGTACATCTCTCTCTTGCTGTTTGTGCAAATCACAGACATTCCCATAACATCTATTTTTACAACACAACTACACACAGCGAGATATTACTTGCTTATTAAATGCATTTGATAGGGGGGTGTATTATTTATAATTTTCTATGGGAGGGCAGCGAGCACAAACACATGTTATGATCACTTGTATCACACATAAAAAACGAGTAATTATGAGAGTAAATGGGCCACTGCACAATCAATCAGAAAGTGTTTGAAAAAGTTAAGTCTAACCAAGAGCAAACTGTAAGTAAAGTCCCACAGCTAGTTTTTAACTAGAAAAAAATAATTTTGATGCCTCTGCTGGGCCCTGGGGAAATGCATGATACATACAGTAGGTAGAAGTTGTGTGAGAAAGGGCGTTTTACATTACTGGAGATATATGGTTGCATTTCCTGATGCAAGGAGCCTGCTTTCAGGCCATAGAGGGTGTAGGGGTGTGGTGTCAATTTCAATCTTCTCCAATTAAAAAATGATTTCTGTTCCCTCCTTCGTCAATCCTACCTGAAAAGGTCCATGATTTACACATACTGGACTAACAAGCATCGGAGTAGAAAGGCTTCGCTAGGGTCCGCATTTGCAACCTGCGCCGACGTTGGAGCCTCCACCTTCCGCAAATGCGGCCTCTCGCTTCGCGTGATGATGATTCGTAGTTTGACAACTATTATATGTGATATATATATATATATATATATATATATTGTAATACAATACCATTTTAAACATGGCTTCCTTTAGGCATATGCCTGCTATATTACACAGCTTTAAGGAAAACTCAGGATGGATTAAACACAAGCCATTATAGTCCAGTGGAGGTTTCTATATCACTCTTTTGCCCACAATAAATGAAATGACTGTTGTTGTAAACTACCTCCCAAGAAAATCCACTACACAAGCTAGGAACCGACACTGATGAGAGGCAGTAACCTTAAAACAGCTGTTCGTGGGCGGTATTCCTAGCTTGTGTATAATCCATCCTGAGCTTTGCTCAAAGCTGTGTAATACAGCATGCATATGGTTGAAAGGAAGCCATGTTAAAAATGGTATTGGATTACAAGAGTGAAGCCTTTGTGGGCACGTTTGCATGTCCCTGCCCAGTTTCCCAGAATGCAGTGGAATAACTATTTTTCAGGATTTTGAGCCAGAAACATGTATTTTAAACATTCAAATTTGGAGGGCTTCTATTGCTCTTTTGCCCATCAAAAATTATATATGTACAGTTTCCCCCATATACAAAGTAGAAACTGGCAGATATATACACAGCAGAGATATACAGAGCACACAGCCAGATACTAATTCCCTCACATTATAGATGTAAAAAAACGATTTCACTGACACATACTATGACCTCACATTTCCTGCCAGATTATATATATATATATATATATACATACACAGTAACAGTAACAACACTGCAGATATATACAGAAAGTCTCCTCATACACAATATACTGTACATACTACTATAGAGATAGTCAGACCTTCTAACAATAATTTATACATAAACAATAACACACAGACATAGAATAAGATTACACAGCATGTAGATGATGTTATGATCTGCTTCTTCAGCCGGGCTTGATAAGGCTGTTGTGGCCAAACCCACCCAGCATGACCTTTGGGTTCTTTTGATCCCTTCACCAAGACAGCTGATGTCTCTAAAATGCCCTTAATCAGATGCAGCATTTTTAAATATGAATTCAGGCTCAGCATTATACAAATCAGGAACTGCTTTAATTGCTGATTGTAATTCACCACAAGTCCAATGGATGTATGTTTAAATTTGAACTGATAACATTCTGTAACAGTCTATGAGCCCACTGCAAGGTGTCATAACACCCACTCCATTAACTGTACAGGACCAGGGCAGCTATTTTCTTCAGTATGGATTCTGACACATATCTATATATCTTCCAGATATATTTTTCCATGTGTATGTTAATCCAGAAAGACAGTGATAGCTCTTATCATTTTCTATAGAGATTCTGATATATATATATATATATATATATATATATATATATATATATATATACACCTTCCAGATATCTTATTTCATATATATATTAATCCAGTGAGACAGTGATAGCTCTTATCATCTTCTATAGGGATTCTGATACACATATATATATTCCAGATATCTTGTTTCCTATATATATATGTATCCAGTCAGACAGTGATAGCTCTTATCATCATCTATAGGGATGCTGATACATATATACCTTACAGATATCTTATTTCATATATATATTAAACCAATCAGAGAGTGATAGCTCTTATTTGCTTTATGGATCTTAATACACATACATATATCTTCTAGAAATGTTATTTCCCTTTTTACAGGAGCATACACACACTTCAGAGCAGACGTCACGACACTGCAGGATTACATAACTCATATCACCTTACTCTGAACTGTTAGTTACAGATGACATCACTACATTCTAAATTAATTATCTGTTCATGATCCAAACATGCAACATACAACACATAAGTAAGACACACAAAGAAGCAATGTAACATACATAGGGTACTCAACTTAAAATATTAAATAACTATAAAACCTACTTTAAAATTACTTAGCCTAGTCCCACAATCACATAAATAAGAGTCCAAAGAAAGATCTCTCGAGCATGTCAGGCATGACAGATGATACATCTCCAATAATATCTGTATGTATATATCCTCTAGTACAGTAATGTGTGTATATATTCCAACTTTTCATTCTCCTGCACTGTAATGACAGTCTAACGTTTCCTCTTCCTTTGTTACTTTAGTTCTAGACGAGCACCCTCTAGTGGCCAGTCAGTGTAGTATTTCATTTTTTTAATCTAGAAATCCATTATTTAAGGTTTCTTAACCTAAAATAATCGGTGCCCCTCACAGGGAGGGGCCCCCATGCACCCAATTGGTAAGTTTGCCTAATGGGTAATCTGGCCATGCCAACAGTAATTTCTAAAGAATGAATATAGAATTGAACAATGCATCAATTGTAAAACAGGCAATCATCTAAATAGCCTTAATATATATATATATATATATATATATATATATATATATATCTATATGTGTGTGTGTACAGGATATGAAGAGTGAAGCAGCCATGAATGTCCAGTAATCTAGTAATTTAGTACTTATTAATATATATATATATATATATATATATATATATATATATATATATATATATATATAGATTAATAATGAGCATTGCAATATAATTTGATACCTTTTGTATTGGACAAACGTCTTATTTATAATGACGAGCTTTCGAGAGGCTTAGCCTCCCTTTATCAAGTCTAAAGCAATACTACATGAGATGAACCCTCAGTTTGAATAAAAACAGCAGATGCAGATAGAGTGGAGACAGCATCTAACATCATCAGGTAAATACATATATGGGGAATAAACACAACATAGCAAAGGAAACATATATACACATATTATATATACATATACATCAATATATACATGAAAAACAGAGCACTGTAGTCCACAGTGATATCTTTCCTGTTGGACAAACATCTCACTAAGAGTGCTAAATCTGTTATGGTATAATAAGAAAACAAAATCACATGAAATTCTGATAATGTGTTAGAAAATCCAAGTCCAAACTGGGCAGGACAGGCAAATGAGACCACATAAGGCTCCCTCACTCTGTCAATCCAAACCATTTTAAACATGGCTCCTTTAAAGCATATGCTTACTGTATTTCACAGTTTTAGGCATAGCAAAGGATGGATTTTTCACAAACCAGGTCACTTAACCACATACAGTACTGTTTCACGGTTACTGCCGATCCTCAGTATGTGAGAGTGCCTGGTTTGTGTGGTGATTGTTGTAGAGAGTAGTTCTATCCATCCGTTGCTATGCCTAAAACTGTGAAATACAGTAAGCATATGCTTAAAAGGAGCCATGTTTAAAATGGTTTGGATTGACAGAGTGACGGTGCATTATGTGGTCTCATTTGCATGCCCCCCCCCCTAGTTTTCCCAGAGTGCAGTGCATATACTGTATTTCACAGAAATTTGAGCAGGAAATATGTTTTTATGAACTTACAGCCTTATTAAATGGTGATTCGGCCAATTGAATAGGGCTCTATATAAGTACAGAGAATATTTTTTTTACAGATGTTTTTAGTTAGTGAAGACCTTGCTTTTGGATAGAAGTTCACTAACTAAAAACGTCTGTAAAAAAAATATTCTCTGTACTTATATAGAGCCCTTTTCAATTGGCCGAATCACAATTTAATAAGGCTGTTATTTTTTAGACATTCAAATAGAATCACTAATGTACTATTCCTTATTTGTACTACTGTACTTTGTACGGTGGAGGGCTTCTATCACTCTTAGCCCACCATGTGTGAAACAATTTCTGTATAGAACTACTCTCTACAACAATCACCGCACAAACTAGGCACTCACACCATACTGAGGATCGGCTGTAGCTGTGATTGTTTTGTGTATATATGTAGATTTACAGCCTTATTAAATTGTGATTCAGCCAATTAAATAGGGCTCTATTTATGCACAGAGCATATTTTTTCTACATAAGTTTTTAGTTAGTGAAGACCTTGCTTTTTGGATAGAAGTTCGCTAACTAAAAACATCTGTAAAAAATATTCTCTGTGCTTAAATAGAGCCCTATTAAATTGGCTGAATCACAATTTTATAAGGCTGTTAATGTGTGATAGCAAATAACAAAAGTATTCTGCTCTCCAACACCTGACACCCATTAATCCAACCTCCACACTAGGGCCCTGTAGGTTAATTTACGCAGCACAACACAGTCAACGTTTGAGCGAGAACCACTTTTGTGTTTACTGAAGTGAGTGGTGTCATGAGAGACTACTATTCTGGTCCGTTAATTCATTCTCATTCTCATTCATGTCTCTTCTCCCTGGAGGAAAAATAGTTTGGATTGCGTTGCTTACTGGGTTAACGACTCGTCAGACTGATCAGTTGCTCTGAAACCCAATGTGCCCAGCCTGTGTCTATAAGAACTAATGTGCTCAGCCTGTGTCAGTAAGAGGCAATCTGCAGCCTGTGTCTGTAAGAGTTAATGTACGCAGTCTGTGCCTGCAAGAACCAATGTGCCCAGCCTGTGTCTATAAGAACTAATGTGCTCAGCCTGTGTCAATAGGAGCTAATGTGCCTAGCCTGTGCCTGTAAGAGGCAATCTGCAGCCTGTATCTGTAAGAGTTAATGTACGCAGTCTGTGCCTGCAGGAGCCAATGTGCCCAGCCTGTGTCTATAAGAACTAATGTGCTCAGCCTGTGTCAGTAAGAGCTAATGTGCCAAGCCTGTGCCTGTAAGAGGCAATCTGCATCAGGTGTCTGTAAGAGCTAATGTACACAGCCTGTGTCAGTAAGAGCTAATGTACCCAGCCTGTGCCTGTAAGAGCTATTGTGCCCAAGTCCTCTAAGTACAGTTAAAGTGAAGTTAAATTCTATGTTATTTAATCTAATTATTGTTTTTTTCTTTTTGTCTGTTTAGTTTTAAGGTTTTGTATAAAAAAACAACAACACCATCAGTTCAAACTAAAATGTAAAAAATCTGGGATCCGGAAAGGATTATTTACATTTCCATTGATTCCTATGGGAAATGCTTGTTTGGTTCTCATCATGTGGAAGATTCCAATGCATTTAAAGTCTCCTCCCACCTAAACATAAAGATCTGCAGAAACCAAAATAGTAAAACCCCCGGCAGCATAATTGCAAAAAGTACTTTTTCCATTCTGAAAACATTTTGCCAGACAATATCAAAACTGTCCTCTAGAGGTCATATGCAGACCACCCACTACAGCAACACTCATAGGAAATACATAGCGGGAGTGGGCTCCACCAATTAAATCCCCTTCACCTCTGTGATTGTGGAAATTAACCCCTTAAAGGGTCAGTGCCATCCACCTATTCTACCCTTTAACCATGGGTTAGGCATATAAACATTTAATTAAAGTTGGTCTGCCGATCCCCCCTCTTGCCACCCCCTGGTGCAGTTGGGAAGGGTGGGGAAATGATCCCTACGGCCCTATTGTTTCTCTTATTAGCTGTTGTATGAGTATACTCTATATTGACTAAATATAATTGAACCCTGCAGAATAGGGCTGGTAGTCTTCTCTGATTTGTTAATATTAGCCAGATTGTGAGAATTTCAGCCGATCGACATTAACTTAATGAAGAATATGATGCACTTTAACCTAAGTATTCTGACAAATGACAAAACACCTGTCCATCTGTGTACTGGCATTAGTTTTAATTATAAACAGGTTGTTAAATATTATTGCATCATCCCATCCAACTTATTCTGTTTTCATTAAATCAACAATTACAACTGATTTGTGTTTAGATTACAAACAATAATTACCCCCATGAAGCTTGTATCTTTATACATAGTAGAATAAATGCTGATTACATTAGTCCTGGTCCAAAAAAAATTAATGAGTAATGCAAGTGAGTTTTATTTCTGCCTTGGGTGGCTAGTTTGGCTACTGGTCAAGGTCATGTACCCATCACATGAGCCGTCTGCTGCTGGGACAGACCTTGAGCCCTCAGGTTACTGCAGGTCAGAGGCTGGAGAACGGTCAGTTGGTGATTCAATCTCTTATAGTGACATAGTTACACAGTAGTTAAGGTTGAAAAAAGACTTTCAGTCCATCAAGTTCAACCTTTTAAGATCTCCTCTGCAATATGCAGATTAAATATTAATTAATTAGTTGTTAATTTATTATTAATCAATAATTTAAAAAAAAATAAAAAATTTATGTACCAGAAAATCTGGTCCTGGAATCATATTTATTTAAATAACCAAAGTAGGTCAAAATCCAGAATATTTGATCAACCAGAGAAATGTATAAGAAATTCAGTTCTGAAACATTTTACCTTTTTTAGAAGGGTCGTGATAAATATTATGCTCAGCAAACACATACATCCTTATTAAATTGCGATTCGGCCAATTGAATAGGGCTCTATATAAGCACATTTTATATTTTTTTACAGAAGTTAGTAGTTATCTTTTATTGCAATAGGGCTAAAACATGTCATCCACTTAGATTATCAAGAACCATGAAAGGTACAAATATAATTTTAAAACAATGAAATAGCATTTCACTCAATAATTATTAATTAAGCGAAAATTAAATATATATATATATGTACTAATAACCATCATCAGTCTTTTTAAATTGCAATTTGGCCAATTGAATAGGGCTCTATATAAGCACACAGCATATTTTTTTTACAGAAGTTTTTAGTTAGTATCCAAAAGCAAGGTCTTCACTAACTAAAAACTTCTGTAAAAAAAATATGCTCTGTGCTTATATAGAGCCCTATTCAATTGGCCGAATCACAATTTAATAAGGCTGCATGGGTTTAATAATTATTACATTATTACAATAATATAAGATAAAAGGTAATATCAATGGGGGGAGATACTGAGTGCACAGCCGTCTCTGAGGAACTCTGGACCATGGACTTAACACGTAGGTGCAATCTATTTCCTTAGTACCCGTTATATCTATTTCCAGTTGATTTATATACAGATATTTTAGTTATTATAATTTTGACACCAAATTATTGCTAGTTTAGCAAACCTATACACAAAAGATCTAAAGTTCCTTTGATATATAATCAACTCAAGAATAATAATCTTGTGGTGACTGTCACACATAAATACATCTAATGAAGTTATATTGCTAGGCTAATATGTTTTTTCAGTAAAAAAACATATTTTTAATTTGTAGATTTCATCACTTAGTTGAATAGTTATTTATTATTACATTGGAAAGTATTATTATATCAATTAACAGAGAAAGAAAAGAGTGCTAGTAACAGTTTAGCTTCCTTTTTATTTTAGTTAAAATGAAGCGTAATTTATTCTCCAGACATTAGACCAGTGCAGGAAAATCTATTTCGCTTGCCATGGGCCACCAAGACCAGAAAAGCTCTTCAAAATATATTTAAACATATTCTTGAAAACATAAAAATATATAAAATAGAAAGCAAATAAGGATAATAGAGGAATAAATTTAAAAAAAAACTATTATTTATATCTCAACATTTGTTTCCAAATTCACTCCAGCTTGCCCTTTCTGCTCTGCCCATAATCTGAGCCTTTTATCCACCATCATTACCCCCACTAATGCCCGTCTATAGCAGAGGAGCCCTCACTCTTGCGGATGCCCGACCTCCCCTCGTTAGACTCTTCTGAAATTGTCAGTCATGTTCAGAGAAGCAAACACTTACCTCCCTAACTCCACTATTTACATCAAACAAGGCTGTCTGCTATGATTCACTTGTATGTTCACTGTTTTTAGTGACCTTTTTAAGTGAGTTTACCTCTCATTTCAGGTATAAAACCTCTGCTGCATTGCACTCTGCTTTTCAGCTTTTGTCCTAGCCTCTACACCCCCTTATCTCCTTATCTCCAGCATCGTGTTTATAATTTGTGCAATTAGACCTGATGAACTAAATGTAATCAATTTAATAAAATAGTGACCCACACATTTTTAGACAATTGTATAAGCTGGAGGCTCCAGACTTGGCTAAGATTGTCCTGCATGTATAAGCTGTTGTACTACAGATAGTCTGGAGATAAACTGGAAGGAAACTGGGAAGAAATCCTGAGCTACTTATTTACTTTATTACTAATTTTGGACAGTATAGCTAGTACTTCAGTTATGTTTTCCAACACTCTCTGCCTCTTCTTGCCTCAACCCTATTCTCACAGCAACAAATTTGACATTTTAATCTCACCCACACTACTCTCCTCATCTCAGCTCAATTTCTGTGAACTCCTTACCTTCCTCAAGATCCTATTATACCCATTCCTTTCAAAGAGCACTCTCACAAATCTCACTCCCATCTCCTTTCACTCTCACTCCTTCTATAACTAAATTCTGGTGAAATCTCCTCCAACCTTGTTCCATCTCCAACTTCTACGTACTTCTGATCGTGCCTATCCACACTCTTACCAGAAACAGGAAGCACAATAAGCTTATACCCATAACTTAAATACTTCATTAGATGTATGCAACAAAGCTAGTGTCATAAATTACTTTTTATCTTTTAGCATATTAGCCATCACTGAAACATGTCTCTCTTTATCTGACACTGCCTTCACTGCTGCTCTGTCCTACTATGGCCTGCATTTTTGCAATATCCCAAAATCAGACGGACTGGGCTGATATGTGGGAATTCTTCTCTCCCCAACTATACTTTCCAAACATTAGCCTTATACCTTCTCTGTCCTTTGATGTTCACTTCATTAGACGATGCTCAACTATTTCTCTATGTGTGGCTGTCATCTTTCTGACTTTATCATACCTGTTGACAATCCAGATGCTGTTTTCTCTACTAAGGTTCTAGAAAGAACCTCCTTGTTTGCCTCCAACAGTTGACTATCTCTGCAACACAATGTGAGGGCCACTCAATTCACCTAGCATCTCACATCTCTGTGATGTCTCTTTGCTCTCTAACATATCCTTCCCTCTTTCTGGCCACCATTGTGTAACCTGTAGTTTTACCACACTTCCAAAGACCTCTCCCTCCTCCACCTACTTAATGAACCTACGGAAATCTCCACAACATTGACCTACATGGACTTGCCCTCTAAATACAATGCGTCTTCCATTCTCCTGCGCAGACCTTACTGATTCATTCTACAACCACTCACTATCTACAACCTTAGACAAGTCTCCCCCAATATCATGTGTCATGGCCCATGCACTCACCCACAGCCATGGCACTATACATTCCTGCTATAATACAAGCAAACCTTCCTTCCTTATTACAACACTGGCATTCAATCATAAACTTCTCTTTTCAACTCTCAACTCCCTCCTCGGCTGTTCACCTCCCCTCCGTTGCTCAGCTTCACAGCACAAGACCATGTAAACCACTTAAAAACTAAAACTGATACAATTAGACATAACATGTCTAAACACCACCCCACCGACACATTACATCCACCCCATCTCCTCCCACAGACACACTCTGATTCTTTACACAAGTTATAGAGGATGAGGTATCCAAACACCTGACTTTCTCTCACTTACTATCTGCCCCCTTGATCTGATTCCTTCATGTCTTGTGGCCTCCAATTATCCTACCATTACAATGGTCCTCACTCATCTTTTCAATTTCCTCCCATCCTTTATAATTACCCCCTTAGATGCTCGCTTACAAGACTTCTCAAGATCAGCCCCTATTCTTTGAATTCTCTACCTCGCTCTATAAGACTCTTTAGAATTCTCTACCTCACTCTATAAGACTCTTCCCAAGTCTTCAAATATTCAAAGTTCTTGGAAAACCAGCCTGTTAAGAGAAGCTTACCACCTACCTCCTTCTCTAACTCAGTCATCCACAATTTTACATAAGGTTACCTGCTTTGCATACCTCAACCTCATCACGTTTGAACGTTAACCCATTCAGCAGTCCCCTTACCATATATTTTGATTCCCTATTGTACGCTCTTCCAATAGCAGCTCCATGTAACTTTGTGTATGTACAAATGTGCTGTCTTGGCTTATCTGCCTACTAATGCATGTAAATATCTAGCCATTGTTTATTGTATTGCTAGTGCTATGGAATCTGATGGCGATCTAAAAACAACATATAATAATAATAATAATAATAATAACAACAATAAAAATAAATATGCTTTAAAAAATTTCATAAAGCATTTTGATACTTCTACTAGTCTAAGAAGGCAGTCATGATACTTTGGTGGTAAATGTTTGAGAAGAGTTTGTAGTTATATTTGTAAACTGGAAATAGGAAGAAGTGAACTTCCAAAAGCTCCATTAATTAAACAATAAATCCACCCGTCTCCCTTATCCCCAACCTCCACTATTCATTAGATAAGGGCTTGTTCTATAAAACTGCAGAACACGAAAATAGATATCAGAACATGAGTTCATGGTCAAATGACTGAATATGAGGAAAATGAGCCAGCAATGTCTAATGTCAACTCAGGGTGTTCCTCATGTCACACACGAATAGGTAACTTCAGGGCAATTGAATGTTTAATCAGACCTTGGCTAATGATAACACTGATATACAAATATAGTATCTGGAGGTAAATGACTCCAAATCTACCTAGTGGTGTGATCCCGTCTACTGACAAATCGTCTTCCCATTTATTATTTATTAGACTTGTCCTCGGCCCAGATGGAATGAACTGTGGTTCAGCATTGTGGACAAGAATGTGTTCAAATGCTCAGAAATACTCAATCACATGCCACTGTTTCTTTATATGTATGTATTTATATATATATATATATATATATATATATATATCACATATATAGTTGTCATGTTGGTCATGCAATTCCGGTCTGTGCTTCGGATGTGCGTAGTTGACGCCCGACTGCGAGATAATTGCAGTTCTTGTGTAGTGAGGGCTGCAACGGCGAGCAGAATGCAGGGCAGGGCTCGCAAAAAGTGCCGCAGGCGCTCATCGCGAGGGCTCTGCAGGACTTAGGCTACATTGAGCGCCAAGCGGCGCTCATGGCGAGGCCCGTACGAGTTAGGAACGAAGCACGTAGATAGACTATGGGACTCACAAAATTACGACTTTAACGGCCGAACCACGGAACTGGAAAGACCTTCAAGAAACCAGAAATATGTCTCAAATTACCTTAATTCAAAGATGGCTGCCAAAAAAACGTAAACACAATGAAAACGAGGCTGAAGGATGTAAAACTAGACGAAGGACATAAAAACGAGCCCAAAGAAGTAACACTTAACGCAAGCCAGTAACACTTAATACAAGGCAGTAACATTTAACCCAAGGTAGTAACACGTATCGCGAGGCCCCTAAACTACATGGGGGGAGAAGTCGCAATGAGCACCAAAGGTAATCATTGCAAAGCAAGAAAGATGTGGCTTGCAAAAAACGGCAATGAGCTGGGCCTCTAAAGTACACAGGTGAAGAGGCTCGCAATGAGCGCCAAAGGCAAACAGCTTTGCCAGGCTTACAATTTTATTCCCGTCCTTTTTGATGGGCAATTTTCTAGTATATATATATTCTTCACAAACTATAAGTAGCATTATTCAAATTTACTTGGGTTCTATACTATAAAGTGGTCTTTCCTAGACATAGAAAAGTAAAACGGGCCTTCAGTCTTATACACTCTATCATACTGGACCAAGGCTGTTCAAAGGCTGCAATTTTACGTAATCATTTGACAAAGGAGTAAAATAGAAAAGTAATTACCAGTAGGACAACACTCCCCCTATAGGCAGAGCAGCAGTCCAGGATTGAATTCCACATGACATAAGTAAAGTCAACTAAAAGATTTGATCTAAAATGCTTTTATGCTCCTAGCTTACATAACTAATAATGTTACATACTTCACAAGCATATGAAGTGTTTCCCAAACTACAATGGTTAGATACGTATAAAGATACAGCAAAGGCTTCCAATAAATACTTTTGTTTGTAAAGCTTCTAAAACAAATACCAATGGCATATTAAAGGCATATGGATTTTTCTGGATTTTGCTAGGGATGTTATACAAATGTGTATCTATATATGTTTACTGGTACTCATCGTTTTCACCCTGCATCATGCCTCCTGGAAGCAATTAACTATGAGCCACATTCAGTTCGAAGCCTGCCTCTCGTGGTCTGCGGGCGTGCTGCGAGCTCGCGGCCTGCTATAATTCCAGTGCTATTCAACTGAACAAGCTCGCAAGTTACGGACCGAAAGCCAAAACCGAAAACCATGCAATCCTATGTAGCATTTCAGGGAGGAAGCATGATCAATTAATCAAGGTCGTGACTACCCATTTCAAAGTAGCCAATAGAAAATGGGACCGACATCCTTAGGTCAGTAAAACATGGAGGTTACATGTCAATTAATTAGCTTTTGGAGGTCCCATATGTGATCAGACTTGCAAAACCGCAAAATACAAAATAATAAAAATAAATGCCAATACTGTTCTAGTCCATGTGGGTGGCCTGGTATGTATTAACTCATTGATTCCCAAAATCAATATAACCCCGAAATTAAACATAAAATACAATTATTTTTGATTGCCGATTTGCGGGCTTGTTGTGCAATTAATTCTAATGCCTCACATCGCTTTCCCCGCCATTTACACTGCAGTAATGATTTTTTCATTTGCTTTTACAGTGCTACGGATATGTTTTTGCACGTCCTCTCTAGTACTCGTAGGATTTTCTACATTTGCCGTTTATGGGTGTGAAAACATTTGCGGGCTTGAGGAATTGTAACAATCGAATAGCAATTTGTGATTTTAGCGAAGGTAACTCTTTAGGACGTGAAAGATCAAAGGCTTAGATGGGGGTTTAGTTACAGTTGTAACAACCACAGGGATTTCAAGCCCGTAACACTAAGCTCATTTTGGCTCGCCAAAAATGCCAATTGATTAGCAAATGAACTTGCTGCCTTCATTACGGGCTACTGTAACTTACAATTGCTCAATTGAATGAGGTTTTATGAGTAGCAAGGGTTCGTTGGATAGGAAAGGATAATCCAATACAAGGTAATGTCGTCTTGGTATTGATTGTTTGCCATGGTTATTTCTGGCACCTTCTGATAACACTTTTATATAATTTTGATGTTTTGTCTTAGCTTGCAATGCTTACTTAGAGTTGGGAGCGTGGAAAGTACCATATAATTAGTCTTACATCAGTCAATAAATCTAATTGGAGTAAAGTTGCCTGTAGCCAAAACAGACTGAATAACTGGTTTCTTATTGAGCTGTTGGCTTTTGGACAAATCTGTATGAAGACAAAGGAATCATTGTCCGAAAAGAACAAATTAGTCCAAGCAAATATACTTAATTTGGAAGCTTTGGATCACTTGTAGTCAGTTATAGGGAATAGAAATAACATTAAATCCCTTAGCAAAAGCAACCCATGTTCTATTTTTAGGAATAGAATAGCAGTAGTAATAGTCTCAGCAGGTATCAGTGTATTTCTGTGCATCTTCAGGTAATCACGTGGCCAAGTACCAGGAGCATATACACTATTTGCTGACAAATAAGATGCCCTTTTTTAGGAAAAACATTGCAAATGCCAGTGCTGTACCTACAGTCGCTTGGTATTGGCTAAGTCTATTTCATTGCATGGATGGACTACTTATTTTTCTTGAAAGGCTGTATATTTGCTCCTAAGTCTTTAAAAGGTATGCAAGTTCCTTATAATTATTATTATCCTTGATAAAGCTCCAACATATTCTGTAGCACTGAGTACAAGGGTTAGGGCTTCCCTGGTGGTCCATTGGTTAGGATTCAGTGCTTTTACCGCTGCTACCTGGGTTTAATTCCAGTCAGGGAACCAGGAGGTCACACCACCCTGAAGCCGAGCAGGGTTCTGCCTGGTCAGTAATTGGATGGGAGACCACTTAGGACTACCAGGAGATGTATGCTGTGGCCCACTGGAGAAGGAACTCACAACCCACTGCAGTATGTCTGCCATGAATAATAAGTGGATCAGCATGGTGTGTTACAGTCCATGAGGTCACAGAGAGTTGGACACGACTTAACAACTCAAACACAAGTACAAAGGTTACAGTGGATACATAAGAGATATATGACAAAAGTTTACATTCTGATACAAAAAATTGTAGAAGGCCCTGTTCTCATAAGAGTTTAAGGGCAATAGAGACAAAGGGGAGAGGTTTACTTGTCTGTTGTCCATCAGTAACCATGCACATAGTTTCATAGTTACATAAATACATAGTAATTAAGATTGAAAAAATACTTCTAGTCCATCAAGTTAAACCTTTTTAGATGTCCTCTGATCTTTAACGTGTGGTTAATTATTAGTTGTTAATTGATCCAGAGAAGCAAACAGAAAAAAACTCAATTAAAACATTGTCAATTGTCTCATAAGGGGGAAAAAAATCCTTCCTGACCCAGATACCGGCAGTTGGATTCCTCCCTGGATCAATACGCCTCTTGTTATCCAGTTGAGCCATAAACGATAGGAAGTCTTTATTAGACATCAACGGAGAGCGCCAGGACTGCACCTAAATACATTTTAGTTGGTCAATGAAAGATTTTGCCAATTAATAATTCTAGATCTTTAAAACAGATCACAAATACAGTGTCCCCTTAAAACAGGTATGAACAACATGAATCTAAATCAATCAGGCAATGCACAGGCCATGGGCACCAGGCAGGTTATACATGTAACAGGCAGTCACTGTCTTCTTTCAATTGCAAATGTTAGGGAACAAGTTTGTGGCTTCTCTGAATAGATGGGTTTTCGTGGAGTGTTTGAGTAGGGGAGAGTCTGACAGAGGGGGCAGAGAATTACACAGGCTGGGGGCTGCATGAGAGAGTGAGGAGGTGATGACAGGTGATGAGAGACATATGTCATGGTAAGAGAGGAGTTAGGGGAGTATCTGGAGATTAGATCTGATAGGTGCATGGGTACAGAACTGGATCTACCTTTTTGGAGCCCTAGGCAGTGAAGTGGAGGTGCCCTGCGATTGAGTATGTAAGGTATGCACGGTCCCATTTTTGCCTTTTCTGTAGCTGTAAGTTCCTTTTCCTGTTGTAACTCTCTTGTTCTAGGTGGTTACCCCCTAATAGCCAGTCTGTAAACTGCAGTAGTTAATTTCTTTTGTCAGGAACCATTTTTTTAAATAGTGGCTCCCCTCACAGGAAAGCTCCCCTGGGTGGCTGCCTAGTTGGCCTAATGGGTAATCCGGCCATGGGTTGGAGCAGTGTTGCTGATTTTTTTCTAAGTGAGTGTCTGGATTGTGAACTTAATTCAAGTGCATGTGGGAAGTCAGTGAAGAGACTGACAGAGTGGGGAAGGAGATAATACATTTATGGTTAGGCATTTAAGAGGGATTGGAGTGCAGAAAGTCTGGTAAAGGGTAGGCCGGTTAGGAGTGATTTGCAGTAGTCAATGCAAGAAAAGCTCAGTGAATGAATTAGAATTTTTGTTGTATCTTAAGTGGGAAAAGGACGAATTTTGGAGATGTTTTGCAAATACAATCAGAAGATTTTGGTAAGTGTTTTGATGTGAGGAGAAAGAGAGATTCTGAGTCTAGATTAATCCCTAGGCAATTGACTTGTGGTGTATGTTTAATGGTGCTGTTGTTCATTGTAAGGATGATGTCTTGAGCTGGGAGGTGGTAGATGATGGGGTTATAAAGAAATCAGCCTTTGACATGTTTATTTTTGGTTTGAGGGAGGCCTTTCAGGAGGCGATGTTGGATAGACAGGTGATGACATGAGTTAGTAGGGATGGAGACGAAGATTAACCTTAGATTGTAAATCTGTGAGTTTTCTATCTTGTCTGGTGCTTTGGGGAAAGCTCTATGGACACCGGATTCTAAGCTCAAAGACAGGGCCCTCCATTTTTTTGCCTTGATCACAACCCATGTATTGCTCTACGGAATATGTTGGCGCTTTACAACTAAACAATAATAATAAAAATAATAATACATAATGTAATGGTTAGATAGATAAGATTAGAACCAAGAGAGTGCAGTGACAAAGAGGCCAATGGAGCTGAAGAAGTGATTGATCATCTGTGTCCAAGGCAGCAGGGAGGTCCAGGTATATAAGTAGAGAATGGTCTTCTATTTCTTTGGCTGTGAGGAGGTCATTAGCTAATTCAATAGGGGTCATCTCAGTAGAGTGTTGCACATGGAAACAGTATTGCAGAGGGTCAACTACGGGGTTTGATGATAGAAAATGGGTTAGATCGTTATGAACTAGTCTTTCTATTAAATTGGAGGCAAAAGTAAGCAATGAAATAGGGTGGTAGTTACATAGTATGCATAATAATAAACTTCCCAAGACATTCTCCCACTTTCTCATATAATAGTCAGAGCCATTGGAGGTGCAATCTTCTTAAACAACTGTTCTATGGTCAGATCACACATCTTTAATGCTCAAAACAAAAACCGAAGGTTTTGTCATGGCCAGATTACCAATTAGGCCAACTAGGGGAGCTTCAAAGTGAGGGGCTCCACTATTTAAAAAAAAAAAATGGTTCCTGGCTTAAAACAATGAAATGCTGTGGTTTATTGACTGACTACTAGGGGTAACCACCTAGAACAAGGGAATAACAACAGGCGAAGTAACTTACACGCACAGAAAAGGCAAAAAGTGGGTCAGAGCATACCTTGTGTACTCACTCGCAGGGGCTCCTCCACTTCACTGCCTAGGGGCTCCAAAAAGGTAGATCCGGGCCTGGGACTTGTTCATTCATAATTTCAATTTAAATATAAATATAAGGAAGTCATAGATTTAAAATACATTTTTTGAATAACTGCTCTTAAAAATAAGGAAATGTTTGTAGAATGTAAGAAAAAATATTGTCTTTTATATGCAATTATGCTGTAGTGGAAGCCATTTTTGTATCCTCTAATCTATTTCCTGGTGTGAATGTAGATAAAGCTTCTGTCTGCACAATGGGAATGTGGCAGCTAAAACGGTCAGTGTTATCAGTAAGACTAATGGAAAGCTGATTAGCTTACAATGACACATTCTGCTGGAAAAGTAGTTGAAAGAATCAACTCAGAAATGAAAAAGGAAGCACACAATAAAGAATAATTACATATAAAATGTAAAAGGTATAGGCTGAGTTTATTTTTCTCACGTTTGAAAAACATTTTACAAATCAAGTTTATTAAAAAAAAACATGTAGAAAAAATTGCCCACCTTAGTACTTTAAATACTCAGAAAAAGCAAAAAGCATTGCTTGTTTCAACAGAAACAGAACTGGAACACTATGTACCAGTAATTAAACATTCCAGACTATTGACTCACGTTAATTAATTTTAATTACACAATTCCTATAAAATATCTGTAGATTTTTACTACTAAACACAGACAAAAATCCAAAGTAGATCAGCATTTTCATCATTTTCTAAACTTATTTACTTTGAGCAGTCATATCACATACTGTTGGTCAGTGGTGGGCGACTGGTGGCCTGGGTGCCTCAGAGCATTAAAACTCTGTAAAACTAGCACATAATATCCAATTGTACCTCTAAATACTTCTTATCTGGATCTCTACCTTGTTGTGGGGAAGGTGCTTGTGTACCTCGAAGAAGAAGTTGTGAGCTATACCATGTAGGGTTACTTATAACAGAGAGGTTAGACAAATCAAGGTCCACTGAAAAAAGAATTGGCACATGCTTAAAAGTTTCTGGATTTTACTAGGTATATAATATCACATCACTAATATATTACAAAGTTACAAGTTATAAGTTGTTACTTAATTATTAATCAATTATTAATGTAATTATTTATTTATTTAATTTTTATTTTTTTAATTTAATAATTAATTCAGAGGAATGCAAACAGAAAAAAAACAAGTGAAACCAATCATCAATCACTGATCGTCTCAAAGGGAAAAAATAAATAAATTCCTTCCTGACCCCAGATACCGGACGATCAGATTTCTCCCTGCATCAATACTCTCTCTCTAATTATCCAGGATAACCCTGAATTCCCTTTTTAATTAGAAATAAATCCAGTCCTCTTTTAAAGTTATCTATCGAATCCGCTGTCACCACCTCCTCTGGTAGAGAATTCCACAGATTAACCACCCTTACTGTGAAGAACTCTTTTCTTTCTTTAAGGTGGAATCATTTTACTTGTAACTTCAAGGGATGTCCTCTTGTCAGTTGAAAACCTCTTGGCACAAAAAGCTCCCTTGTCAAATCTTTATACTGAACCTGGATGTATTTATATAAGGTAAACATATCTCCTTAGATGCCTTTTTTCTAGAGAAAATAAGTTTAATTTGGTTAGTCTTTCGTCATAATTTAGTCCCTCCATTCCCCTTATTCGTTTTGTTGCCCTCCTCTGTTCCTTTTCCAGCTCTAAAATGTCCATTTTATGAAGTGGTGCCCAAAATTGTACTCCATATTCCAAATGAGGGCGTAC
Organism: Discoglossus pictus; assembly: GCA_027410445.1. Taxonomy (NCBI): domain Eukaryota; kingdom Metazoa; phylum Chordata; class Amphibia; order Anura; family Alytidae; genus Discoglossus; species Discoglossus pictus. The sequence continues at coordinate 465,734,250 of CM050164.1, forward strand.
TAGGGATTTGTATAGTGGCAGAATTATATTTGCTTCCCTTGCTTCTATACCCATCTTAATACATGCTAATATTTTATTTGCCTTTGCAGCTGCTGCTTGGCATTGATCACTGATACCTAGGTGGTTGTCCACAAGTACTCCCAAAACCCTTTCAATATCTGATACACCTAGATTTGCTCCATTAAGAGTATAAATTGCATGGCTATTTTTCCTTCCCAGATGCATAACTTTACATTTATTCGTATTAAATCTCATCTGCCATTTAGATGCACATTCCTCAATTTTATGTAAATCCCTTTGGAGGGAAAGCACATCATTATCTGATTTAATTACCTTGCACAACTTCGTGTCATCAGCAAAAATGGAGACACTACTTTCCAGTCCCACCTCTAAGTCATTAATAAATATGTTAAAAAGGAGAGGACCTAATACTGAACCCTGAGGAACCCCACTTACCACATTAGTCCAATCGGAGTATGTTCCATTTATAATAACCCTTTGCTCATGTCTTTTAGCCAGCTCTCAATCCATGAGCAGAAATGTACTGCAATTCCTGTATCTCATAGTTTGCACAATAGTCTCCCAAAAGACGTTGCAAAAGACTACATCCACTGAGTTGCCTTGATCCAGGTTCCTACTAACCTCCTCATAGAAACTAATTAGATTTGTTTGACATGACCTATCCCTCATAAATCCATGTTGACTCCTACTTATAATCCTGTTCAAATAGACATATTCTTGTATATTATCCCTTATTAACCCTTCTAAAAGCTTTCCCATTACAGAAGTGAGGCTCACTGGTCTATAATTCCCTGGATTTGCTCTTGCTCCCTTTTTAAATATAGGTATCACATCTGCTTTTCTTCAGTCATCTGGTAGAGACCCTGTGCTGAGTGAATCTTGAAAAATTAAATATAATGGTTCGGCTATTACAGAACCCAGTTCCCTCAGTACCCTTGGATGTATTCCATCAGGGCCTGGGGCTTTATTAACATTTATTTTTTCCAACCTCTTTTGGATTACTTCCTACGTTAACCAAAGGCCGTGTCCCAACCACTGGTACCTCCCTTGTATATACCGAAGAAAATAACCTATTTAGCTCATCTGCCTTTTCCTGGTCACTAATTTTCAGACGACCTGTATCACATTGTAATGTTCCTTTAGCTTCCTTCCTCGCCTTCTTTCCATTAATATACCATATATACTCGAGTATAAGCCGTCCCGAGTATAAGCCGAGGCACCTATTTACCACAAAATACTGGGAAAACTTAGTGACTCGAGTATAAGCCGAGGGTGGGAAATGTGCTGCCCCCTGTGTCCCTCTTCTGCCCTCTGTGTCCCCCTCTTGTGTGCACTCTGTGCCCCTCTCTTGTGTCCCCCCTCTCTCTCTCCCCTGTGTCTCTTCCCCCTCTCCCTCCCCTGTGTCTCCTCCCCTCCTCTCCCTCCCCTGTGTCTCTCCCCCTCCTTCCCTCCCCTGTGTCTCTCCCCCTCCCTCGTGTCTCTTCCCCTCTTCCTCCCCTTTGTCTATTCCCCCTCACTCCCTCCTCTGTGTCTCTCCCCCTCTCCCTTCCCTGTGCCTCTTCCCCCTCACTCCCTCCCCTGCATCTCTTCCCCCTCTCCCTCCCCTGTGTCTCTTCCCCCTCACTCCCTCCTCTGCGTCTCTTCCCCTCTCCCTTCCCTGTGTCTCTTTACCCCTCTCCTTTGTGTCTCTTGCCCTCCCCCTCCCTTATCAACCTCCTCATCCTCCCTCCTCAACCCCCTCCTCAACAGCCCTCCTCATCCTCCCTTCTCATCCTCAACACCCATCATCATCCTACCTCCTGATCCTCTCTCCTCAACCCTCCTCCTCAACCCTCCTCAACCCCCTCCTTATCCTTAACCCCCTTCTCAACCACCCCTCCTCAACCCCCTCCTAATCCTCCCTCCTCAACCCCCCTCCTCAACAGCCCTCCTCATCCTCCCTTCTCATCCTCAACCCCCCTCCTCATCTTTCCTCCTCATCCTCTCTCCTCAACCCTCCTCCTCATCCTCAACCCCCCTCCTCAACCTCAACCCCCCTCCTCATCCTACCTCCTCAACCCCTCCTCACTTTACTTCCCTCTTTCCCCTCACTTACCTTTCATCAGCTGCTCCTCTGCGCGTCTTCCGGCTGTGTCGGGACCTGGCCAATGCTAATGACGTGACGCGCATGTGACGCAACGTCATTAGCATATGCCGGGTCGCGACACAGCCGGAAGACACGCAGAGGAGCGGAGGAGCAGCTGCTGATGGAAGGTGAGGGGAGAGGGGGAGGTAATTAGAGAGGGGTAAAGTGAGGAGGAGGGTTGAGGAGGGAGGATGAGGAGAGGGGTTGAGGTTGAGGAGGGGGTTTGAGGTTGAGGAGGGGGGTTGAAGATGAGCAGGGAGGATGAGCAGGGGGGTTAAGGAGGGGGGTTATGGATGAGGAGGGTGGTTGAGGAGGGGGTTGAGGAGGGAGGATGAGGAGGATGATAAGGGAGGGGGAGGGAAAGAGACACGAGGGAGAGGGGTGAAGAGACACAGGGGAGGGAGAGGGGGAAGAGACACGGAGGTGGAGAGACACAGGGGGGAAAGAGACACAGGGTGAGGGGGCCTTTTTCAGCCTTAAAAAAGGGCTGAAAAACTTGGCTTATACTAGAGTATACACGGTACTTAAAAAATATTTTATGGTTAGTCTTACTCTCTTTTGCAATTAATTTTTCATTTTCTATTTTAGCCCGTCTAATAGCCCTTTTGCAAGCCTTGTAGGTGTCCTTGTACTCCTGTAAAGCAGGCTCTGTCCCCTCTTGTTTGTATAATTGAAATGCCTTTTTTGTAACTCCGTATCTTGATCTTTAAATCATTGTTAAGCCACATTGGATGGGATTTACTCCTTTTACTTTTATTCCCACATGGTATATGCCGATGTGTATGTATAATTAATAAGGATTTAAATGTTGTCCATTTATGTTCAGTGTTTTTACCTATCAGTTCTCTATCCCAGTCTATACTTTGTATTGCTGCCTTAGACCGTTAAAATCTGCCCTTTTGGCCGCATTGCGGCTGTGAAAATGAATATCTTACCTAAATTACTATACTTATTTAGATTCCTTCCTATCCCTCTCTCCCTTAAAGACCTAGACAAATTCCAGAATAGCATTTCCCGGTTCATCTGGGACGATAAACGCCCTCGTATTCCAAGGCAGGTGATGTTTCGCTCCAAGAATAGAGGTGGCCTCGCGACTCCGAATTTAAGACTTTATCTTAAAGCTGCACACTTGGCTCCTTTGCCTAGAGCCCACTCTACGAAACACCATCCATCTTGGGTATTTATGGAAAATTATCAAATGTCCCCACATAGTTGGGATAAGTTGGTTTGGATGCCTGAGGACTCTGCCCCTTTCATAACTCATCAAAACCCCATGATCTCCTTGACGCTCCAGGCCTGGAGATGGGCTAGATCTAGGCATCGACTTAGCACGGAATTATCACCCCTTCTATCAGTTATGTCTTTCCCACAAATTCTAGCAGATTCAAGTTCTATGTCTAGATTTTGGTGGACCTCCAGACGCCTGGACCGCATAGGGAACTGGTTCACCAATGACAAACTACTGACCTATGACCAATTTTACACGACTCACGACTTGCCAACTACAGAACTCTACAATTACTTAAAAATTAGAAGTTGGGTTACCAAGATGGTTAAGGATTCCGGGCCCCCCACAGCCTCCTGGCTATCAGTTATCTGTAAAAATCTCCCACTTGCCAAGGGTAATCTGAGTTCTTTGTATAACACCTTTCTGGGCACTTCGGGGGGCCAAAAACCCAAGTTTATGCTGCATTGGGAAAAGGATCTGGGGGTGGAGTGGGACTGGGACAAATGGACTGAATCTTGCTCCAATCTTTTAAAAGGATCACTTAATCGGCTTTATTAGAAACATCAATCAAAGTTTTACATAGGGCCTACTGTACTCCCGATAAAATGCAGAAGTTTAGGCCACAGGAGAGTAACAAATGCTTTAGGGGATGCCAGGATGTGGGGGATCATATTCATGTTTGGTGGGCCTGTCCACGTGCCCAGAATCTCTGGGAACGATTGACCCGTTTAGCCTCCACACTTTTTCATAAAGAAGTAGCTCCTTCAATTGAATCCTGTTTACTGGGGGTCCATATTAAAAACTTGTCGCAATCCCAGAACAAGTTGTTTCAAATAATGGCATTAGCTTCAAAGATTCACATAGCTAGTAGATGGAAAGACATGAATCTAAACTTTCAAGAGGTAATTAAGAAGATCAACTATTTGCTTATTAATGAGAGGCTAACTCATATTGTTTTAGATAGGATGCCCCAATTTCAAATAGTTTGGGACCCTTGGATAACATCCTCCTTTAGCGTTTCCCTAGTATAATGCCTGTATTTGCTTGAAGCGATTCTGAGGAGTGGACTGGAGTGGGGGAGCTTTGGAGACCCTTCAGTGGTGCTGGATGGCGGGAAGGATCTGAGGTAAGAGGGAGAAATAAGCCGGGACTGCTTTGTGGCCGCCATGAGGGGCCAAGGATTCTAGTTTATATATTTTTTTTTCTCTCTTTCTTTTCTGGGGTATGGTATATGATAGTTTAGTTAATATAGATAGGTAATACATTTTATATTGTATACTCCTATCGATTGTGTACTCTAGAAGTTAATAGGCTCATTTTGCCTTGTAATTTTTATATGGTTGGAAAAACCAGCCTAGACATTAGAAAATTTTCTCACTAAAAATTAAAAAAAACAAGAAGGTTTAGTCAGTTAAATGCTGCAAAATGATAATTTTATGTTTAGAGGACTTGATAAAACTGACATTTATGACTGTTAAGAATGTTTTATTTATGTATGGATTTTGCATACCTTCTAATAAAAGAATATTTATTCAAAATCTGTCCTTTTAAAATTAAGAGTTTTTGTTGGACCCTTAAAAAAATTTTTTTTTATTTAATCTCAAATTGAATTGTGTTGTGATCACTGTTTCCCAACGGTTGCCCTATTCCAACATTTGATACTATATGAATATTATTTGTGATGACTAAATCTAAGATAGCCTCATTTCTAGGCTCTTGTATAACCTGTGCCAGATAATGATCCCTGAGTGTACTCAAGAACCCGCTCCCCTTAGATGAACTGCTGGTCTCATTTATCCAGTTTATTTCAGGGTAATTAAAGTCTCTCATTATTAGAATTTGCCCATGCTTAGCTGCATTTCCAATCTGTAACAATAATTGTATTTACTCACTTTTAGCTATATTTGGGGGTTTGTAGCATAATACTACTAATATTATTTTGGAATTTGCTGCTCCACTATTTAACTTTACCAACAAACATTCAACGTTACCACTAGGTCCGCCATAAATATCTTCTTCGACTATAGGCTTAAATTCAGGCTTAACATACAGACAAGTCCCTCCTCATATTTTACTATTGCCTCTATCTTGCCTAAATATGTTATAACAATCCAGATTCATCCCACCAAGTTTCGGTAATGCCTATTAAATCTAATTTTTCATTAATTGCTAATAATTCTAACTCTCCCATTTTTCCTGGCAAGCTTCTGGCATTAGCAATCATACACCTTATGTTATGAGTCTGTAGTTCTGAAGTGCCTGCCATTGTGCTTGAGTTACTTAGTACTACCTCCCTATTGGCTATACTACCCCTCCCCATCTCCTCCCCTATGAGTTGTTAATTCATCCCTTATACCCTCTACACTTTCTACCCCAATACTTATATCTATGCCCTCCCCCCACCTACTAGTTTAAAACTCCTCCAGCCTTTCTACTATCCTATCCCCTAGCACAAAGCTCCCTCGTAATTAAGGTGCAATCCATCCCTGCTGTAGAGATTGTACCAAAGGACTGGACTGACTCATAATTATTATTATAAAAATAAAATTCAGTGGGAAAAATAAAGAATATAAAATAATATATTTGTATAAAGTTTTGTTAAAAATATATATATACAGTATATATATTTGTGGGCACATTTGCATGTCCCGGCTTAGTTTCCCAGAATGCAGTGTAATAACTGATTTTCCCGGAATTTTGAGCTGGAAGCAGGTTTTTTAACTTGTTTTAGACATTCAAATGTGAACACAGATGTACTATTTATTTATTATCTTTTTTTATTCTTCCTGCTTTGCACTATAAATCTGCCACCCCCCCTTTTTCTTTGAACTCCCTCCTTTTATTTAAACTCCTAGGGCCTCATTCAATTGTGATTTGGCCAATTGAATAGGGTTCTATATAAGCACATAGCATTTTTTTTTACAGAAGTTTTTAGTTAGTAAACATCTATCGAAAAACAAGGTTTTCACTAACTAAAAACGTATTTAAAAAAATATGTTATATGCCTATTTAGAGCACTATTCAATTGGCCAAATCGCAATTGAATGAGGGCCATACACTTTTACTAGACTTGCACTTAAACAAAAAAAATTCGAAAGCTCAGTTCGCCCCTTCTCCTATTTATATTAACTTCTGCCTTCTCACCTGGGCACAATTAGCGCACTCTGCAATTTATAAGCCTTTAATTGCAAAGAAAAATCCACTTGTAAACTGCCCCAAAACAGCTCACAAACCTTTTATATTAGTTTAACAGTCAATCCACACCCGCTCACCTGGTCACAATTAGTGCACTCTGCAATTTATCAGCCTTCGCTTGCAAAGAAAAATTCACTTGCAAAAACCAAGGGGAGCACATGCGCACCTCACAATCTATTTGTACGGATTTCAATACATGCCGCAGTGCGCAACGCGCGGCACTTGAAATGGGGGGAGGGGGCGGGGCATGGGACAGAGAGGGAGGAAGGGGGAAAGAGGCACAGGGGATGGAGGAGGGGGGAAGAGACCCAAGGGAAAGGGAGAAAGAGACAAAGGGGGAAAGAGACACAGGGGAGGGAGAAGAGGGAAAAAGACACAGGGGAGGGAGAGGGGTGTAGGAGACACAGGGTAGGGAGAGTGCGTTAAAGAGACACTGGGGGGAAGAGACACAGGGGAGGGAGAGGACAGGAAAGAGACACGGGGGGGCACATGTAATATTATACCGTCATTTATGACTGTAAACTACTAATACAGTATATATATATATATATATTTTGTTTTTGTTTTTGTTTTTTTATGAAGCACTTATTGCCTAAAATTAAACAAATAGTTTATCTATGGTATTGACAAGGAGGTTCCTGGACACTGGGTGCCCAAACAAAAATATTCGGGTGGAGAAATAAAACCAGAACTAAAGGAGGAGGCCCCTCAAGGGTAACAAGGGTGCAGTCTGGAACAAATAAAATAAATGTGAAACACAGACGAAGTCTAAAACCGTAAACCATGTAACCATATATAGCATTTCAGAGCATGATCATGATCAATTAAGCAAGCCCGTAATTTACAATTTAGAAACAGCCAATAGTAAATGAGACTGTCATCGTGACATCAGTAAAGCATGTGTTTTAAATGTCAATCAATTAGCGTTTATTAATCCTATAAGCAATCAGGCTTGCAATCCAGCAATGTTAAAAATGAATAAAAATGAATGGCCAAACTCTTATAATCCATGTGGGTGGCCTGATATGTATTAACTCCTTGATTCCCAAGAATGATATAACACGGAAATTAAATGTAAAAAATATAATACAAATATATAATAATTTTTGATTGCAGATTTGTGAGTTTGAGACTGTTGTGCAATGAATCTAATGTCTTTCATCACTTTCCCAGTATTGTAAAGTACAGTAGTGTGTTTTTATTTGCATTTACAGTGCTACGAACAGGTGTTTAACACCCTTGCGGGTCCTATCTGGTACTCGTAGAATTTTTTGCTACTTTTGTCATTTCCGGGCTTATGGAATTGTTGCAATTAAATCTCAATTTGCTATTTTAGCGATTGTAACATTTGTTGGATTGAAAGATCAAAGGCTTAGATGGGTCGGGGTGCCGTTTTTAAAACCTGTAGGAACTTTCAGCCTATAGCCCGCGAATAGATTGCGTGAAGCTAGAGGAGGCCAACTAAATATCAGTAAATTTTATGGGCCACATTACAGGCTTCGGAAATTTAAATTTTCGACAATTTAATAGTACCCATAGTGTATTAGGTTAGATTCTACAATGACTGTCCATTTAAAGGATCCGCAGTCAGAAGGTACTCTTTGGTAGGGAAATACATGTTAAACGTTAAACAGAAACTGTAAAATATATTAAACTCAAATTAGGATTTGAATTGAACAGAATCCATGTGGGGGATGCCGAGCAGAGTACTACATCTATAGTCCAATGGGAGCCAAACTTGTACATCCTTCCTGTGGACAAATATTTCACCCTATCAAGAAATTTCTTAAGCATTCTTTTATGTTCAAAAAGTCAGCCTTTGGCACATCTAAAACTTTTGTTATTGTATGGTCAAACACAGCCTTTACTTGGATACTAGACCATACTGACTGGTGATCAGTAAACCCTAAGCTCTCATATACAGATACATCTGAGACTATACAGCCATTTGTGAGTATTACATCTAATAAAGCTCCCTTATGAGTAGGCTCCTTAACCAACAACTTGCAAGTATTGTAGACAATAATTACTCCTGGTTGATAAGCAGAAGGAACCTTTTAGTTCACATCTGACAAATAAAAACCTTGCATTGCAATTACCTCACCCTTTATTGTTATTTTCATAGTTACGTACTTACATAGTAATTAAGGTTGAAAAAAGACCTTTCGTCCATCAAGTTCAATCTTTTTAGATCTCCTCTGATCTGCAATATGAGGATTAATTGTTATTTGTTAGTGTTTTGTCTCATAACCTCATGCCTCCTAAAAAATAACATAAATCCTAAAAACTTGCCTCTCACTTTCTATAGTCACACAAATGATCTCATATCATCTTTATGTGGATAATTCTCAAATTTACCTCTCACCACCAGATCTATCCACCTTTCTTCTTAGACAAGTTACCAACTGCTTCTCAAGCATGTCCTCCTGGATGCCCGCCCAACTCAAACTCTGTGTCGTAACTGGCTGCAGAAAGGAAACATTTTTATTTAAACCTTCAGGCCTGCTAGATCTGAGATCCTGAGAACATCCTACACACTAGCAGTGCTAATTTAAACCTGCAACCAAGCTTGTTAGATCTGAGATCCTGAGAACATCCTACACACCAGCAGTGCTAATTTAAACCTGCAACCGGCCTGCTGGATCTGAGATCCTGGGAACATCCTACACACTAGCAGGTTTGGAGACGACTATTGAAGTTGCCCCTCCCTGGAGCCATTATCTTTATTAATATTACTACTGTATGTGTGTTATTATATCTGGGGAGATATAATTATTTTTAGTATTTTTCAACCCCCAACAAATGTATGCTGTATCCTGTTTGGTCTTCCTTACCCTCCCCCATCCTTCCTCTATTAACGGCTTGCATAATTTCCTTAAATCTCCTCCTTCTCACATGCCTCAAGCCATTCCGGTCACTCTATCTCACTCTCTCATTTCTATCTCTTCCTGTTCTCATTGACCATCTTACCTGTTTCCATTTTCTTTCAGTGCTAATTTAAATTTGCAACAAGGCCTGCTGATCCTTCTACTGTGGCCAAGAATCCCACAGAAGAAATTAAGTAGCCCTCATAATCAATGAAAGGGTCACCAAAGCAGTGCTGGGTTATAACCCAATAAATGACAGAATAATTTCAATTCAAATCAAGGCAAACCCTTTAACATCACAGTGATCCAAGTCTATGCTCCAACCATGGATGCTGAAGAGGCCGAAGTTGTCCAGTTCTACAAATATATTAAACATGTCATAGATATAACACCAAGAAAAGATATAACTGGCAAATGTGGCCTTGGAGTACAAAATGAAGCAGGTCAGAGATTAGTAGAATTCTGTCAAGATAATTCTCTGAACGTAGCAAACATCCTCTTCCAACAGCCTCAGAGACGACTCTACACATGGACATCACCAGATGGACAGTATAGAAATCAGATTGACTATATACTTTGTAGCCAAAGATGGAGGAGCTCTATACAGTCAGCAAAAACAAGACCTGGAGCTGACTGCGGCTCAGACCATGAGCTTCTTATTACAAAGTTCAGAATGAAATTGAGGAAAAGAGGAAAAAATCAACAGACCAAGGAGATAAAAAAATAAACAATATACCTTGTGAATATGCAGTGGAAGTAAAGAATAGATTTAAGAAACTAGACATGGAAGACAGAATGCCTGAAGAACTTTGGACCAAAGTTTGCAACATTATCGAGGAAACAGCAACAAAGAATATCCCTATTAAGAAAGAAAAGTAAGAAGTCAAACTGGCTGTCTGATGAGGCTTTGCACGTAGCCCAGGAAAGAAGGAAAGCGAAAGGTAGTGGAGATAAGAAAATATTTGTCCAACTGAATTCCAGAGGATAAAAGAGGAGACAAGGAGGCATATTCTATGTCTACGAGACTGATTAAGATCTGTCCTTCGCCCCCTCCTCTTCTCCATCTACTCTTCCTCACTTGGTACCCTCATAAACTCTTTTGGGCTTCATTATCATCTCTATGCAGATGACACCCAAATCTACCTCTCCGCACCAGATATGTCCCCCTCTCTTCTAACACACGTCTCCAACTGCCTCTCTAGTATATCCTCTTGGATGTCCACCCACCATCTCAAACTCAACATGTCTAAAACTGAACTCCTAGTCTTCCCTCCCTCTACCACAGCTTCAATTCCTCACATCTCTCTCTCTGTCAACAAAGACATCATCACCCCCTCCTCCCAAGCCCGTTGTCTTGGAGTTCTACTGAACCCCCGCTCTGTCTTTCACCCTTCATATACAGTCACTAACTAAATCTGGTCTTCTCCATCTAAAAAACATGTCCAGAATTTGCCACTATCTTACACAAGACATAACTAAAATCCTAATACACTCTCTCATCATCTCTCGACTAGACTACTGCAACTCGCTTCTTGTTGGCCTACCTACCACCCATCTATCTCCACTTCAATCCATTATAAATTCCTTTGCTAGACTCATCTCCCGTACACAACGTTCAGTGTCGGCATCACCTCTCTGTCAATCACTCCACTGGCTTCCCTTAGCCTCAAGAATAAAATTTAAAATCGTGACCCTAACTTACAAAGCCCTCAACAATAACGCTCCCCCGTACATCTCTGCTCTCATCCCCAAATACTCCCCCACCCGCCCTCTTCGTTCTGCTAATGACCTTCTCCTTTCTACAACTCTTGTCACCTCCTCTCACTCCCACCTCCAGGACTTTTCTCGTGCTGCCCCTAGTCTCTGAAACTCCTTGCCTCGCTCCACCAGATTATCCTCTTGCCTAAAAACATTTAAAACCTCACTAAAAGCGAATCTCTTTAAAGAAGCGTATCACCTACCACCCTAACACACTTATCACCTCTCTCTCCCTCTTTTACCACTCACTATACCTTAGATTGTAAGTCTGAGAGTTTCTATCCTAAGTCCTTTGGGAATTCACCATGGACATTGGATTCCTAGCTCAAAGACAGGGCCCTCCTTCCTTTGCTAAATGTTAATCTGTATTTATCATTGTCTGCACTTAATTTATGTACAGCACTACGGAATATGTTGGCACGTTATAAATAAACTATAATAATAATAATAACTATAAGAATAACAGAGAGTGTCTAAAGATACATTTATAGCCATATATTCTTACAGAATAACTATGATTAAGACATACTGCTTAGTACTGGAAGTAATATCCTGCTAATCAGCAGATTGAAAGGTCGAGTTTTATATCAATAATCAAAGATACTGTAAATGGAAAAATGAATTAGAGGGAAACATACATATACCTAATGCTTTAGTGATTACTCTGGGCACTTGGGTGTATGAGACCAATTAATCAACTAGTCACTGCAGCAGAGATTGTCTAAAGACACATTCACAGACATATATATTCTTACATAATAATTATTGTGATTTATCAGTATAATACTATATTGTTTAGTATATTAGATAATGATTTCACATAGCCTATATGGCACTTATCAGCTAAAACTGTAAGGTGACTAACCAAGATATTACCCAACTAGCCTAGTTCATAGGAACTTTCCTTCAAATTGCATTTTTGGACTTTCCATATCTGACATAGGCACTGTTATTTCTTATGATTTTAGTTATCCTGAATTTATTATATTGGAAGCATTATTTTAACGAATTTAATTTTAAATATTCAATTGGTTCACGATCTCTGTATTTACTTTGTAATTGTCATTCCATTGGCTTTCCGTTTCCATTTCTTATTGATAGGTTTAAACATAAACATAAACTTATAACAGTTAATTTTGTAATCAATTTTGCTTTGTGAGTGAGGGTATCAGCTCGCTTACATTAAATATAATAAATGCAGCACTGCCCTGCAAGATGCTTGCTGTTAACCCTTTTCTCATAACACGTTTCGTATATTAGCTTCATCAGGGTATAGATTTTTTTGGGGTCGTTAATATTTATATATTACAAATATATCATCCCATTTTTAAAAAAAAGCTAATCAATTAAAAATCTTAATTATTTATTACGTACATGGACAACACCTGTTTATTATCATATTATATTATTAATATTAATATTATTAATTCATTTCACCTTATACTTATACCTTTAATATAGAATTAGACATCTTTATAAATAAAACCTACTACATTCATAACTATGAGTATCTAGGTACCCAAACTATTTATAAATAGGCATTTTTTTTTTGCCGTGTTTCACATTTTTTAAACCATTATTATAATAATAAATAAAGTTAAGTAGAGTTAAGTAAAAAGCTCAAGTTATAGAGTTGTTACTAAAAGTGTAAATAAATAAATTAATGAATTAATTGCACATATAACTCCTTTTTGCATATATAATGATGCAGCAAATGTTCATGTATTTGTAACATTTAGAACAAATCACATATATTCGTTCAGTTTGAGTACCTATACAATATGTGTACCAAATACATATACCGTATATACTCGAGTATAAGGGGACCAGAGTATAAGCTGAGACACCTATTTTACCACAAAACACTGGGAAATGTGCTGTTTTCCTCCTCTTGTGTGCCCTCTGTGCCCCTTTCTCGTGTCCCCCCCTCTCTCCCCTGTGTCTCTTCCCCCCTCTCCCCCCTGTGTCTCTTCCCCTCCTCTCCCTCCCCTGTGTCTCTTCCCCCCTCCCTCCCCTGTGTCTCCCCCCTCCATCCCTTGTGTCTCTTCCCCCCTCTCCCTCCCCTGTGTCTCTTCCCCCTCCTTCCCTCCCCTGTGTCTCTTGCCCCCTCTCCTTCCCCTGTGTCTCTTCCCCCGCTCTCCCTCGTGTCTCTTTCCCTCCCCCTCCCTTATCATCCTCCTTATCCTCCCTCCTCAACCCCTTTCCTCATCCTCAAACTTCCTCCTCATCCTACCTCCTCATCCTCCCTCCTCAACCCCCCTCCTCATCCTCCCTTCTTATCCTCAACCCCCTCCTCATCCTCCCTCCTCAACCCCCTCCTCATCCTCCCTTCTCATCCTTAACCCCCTCCTCATCCTCCCTCCTCATCCTCCCTCCTCAACCCCCTCATCATCCTCTCTCCTCATCACTTTATCCCTCTATAATTACCTCCCCCTCTCCCTTGCCCCTCTCTTACCTTCCATCAGCTGCTCCTCCGCACGTCTTTCGGCTGTGTCGGGACCCGGCATATGACATGACGTGCATGTGTGAGGAGTGGGGTTGAGGAGGGAGGATGAGGAGGGAGGATGAGGAGGGAGGTTGAGGAGAGAGGATGAGGCGGGAGGATGAGGAGGATGATAAGGGAGGGAGAGGGAAAGAGACACGAGGGAGAGGGGGGAAGAGACACAGAGGAGGGAGGGGGAAGAGACACTGGGGGAAGACACGGGGGGAAGAGACACAGGGGAGGGAGAGCGCAGCAGGAGCAGGGTGACTCGAGTATAAGCCAATGGGGGCTTTTTCAGCATTAAAAAACTCGGATTATTCTTGAGTATATACGGTATATATATATATATATATATATATATATATATATATATATATATATTTATAATATATATATATATATATATATATATTTATAATATATATATATATATATATATATATATATATTATAAATAGATAGATAAATAAACCATTCTCAATCTATATGGCAG